>JAJQKJ010002982.1:0-104313 GCA_029574335.1 Rana kukunoris | reverse complement strand
AGTCTCTAGAGCCCTTTCTCTAATGTCCCCTCCCCCCCCCCCCCCCCCCTACACTCAATGCCCCTCCCCCCCCCCCCCCCCCCCCCACAGTCACATCAGTCTCTGTACAGAGGAGCTTACACTCTAATGTCCCCCCGTCCCTCCTTCCCCAATGTCCCCTCCCCCCCCCCCCCCCCCCACAGTCACATCAGTCCTCTGTACAGAGGAGCTTACACTCTAATGTCCCCTCCACCCCCTAAATGTCCCCCTCCCCCCCACCCCCACAGACATCAGTCTCTGTACAGAGGAGCTTACACTCTAATGTCCCCTCCCCCACAGTCACATCAGTCTCTGTACAGAGGAGCTTACACTCTAATGTCCCCTCCCCCACTCTGTGTCTCCCCCATGTGAACGCGCTGATAATTCCTCCTCCAGGGTAACAGCACCGGAGAAGCTCGGGACATGTACGTGCCAAACCCGTCCTGCAAAGACCTGGCCAAGTACCAATGGATCGGGCAGCTGATGGGCGCGGCTCTCCGAGGGAAGGAGTTCCTGGTGAGTGACATTTATTGCTTTATATTCCAACCAATGGGATCCCCTCGGCACAGGGAGGGGGAGGGGTGACTGTGGCGATTGTTATAGTAACACCGACTACTACAATTCTTCTCCCTCTTCCCCCGGTCATTCAGATGTATAATTACACACAAACTATTCGCAGCTAAAGGAATCATTACACGTAACTGGCGCTCTGAACGAAGCCCAGAAGTCCTAACCACTACTCCACTGCATAGGACTTCTGAATGTGTGTTTGCCTCTAGGAAAGGCCGTCTACGCCCAACACAAGTAGAGCAGTCCCCATGCTCCATCTGGTACACAGAAATGTTTGATAGGTCTAGACCAGTGGTTAGGTTTTAAGGTTATGGTTAGGGTTATAGTTAGGGTTAAGTTTTAGGGTTATGGTTAGGGTAAGAGCTAGGGTTAGGCTTTAGGGTTAGGTTTTGTCACCCTTAGACACGATAGGGTTAGAGTTAGGGTTAGGCTTTAGGGTTAGGGTTAGCCTTTAGGGTTAGAGTTAGGGTTAGGTATTAGGGTTAGGGTTAGGTTTTGTCACCCTTAGACACCAGTGGTCATTGGGCCCATTGGTGCTTCAATCACATGCAGCCCCTTGGTGCTCCCCATGTGGCCCTTGGACACCAGTAGTCATTAGTGAGATCAGTGTTGGGGTTGTAGTGACAGGAATTTTTTGGGGTTTAGGGTTTGCTTGCTGTTTCTGGCCCTTGGAACACTATTTAATCCACTGATACTAACAGTGGGGCATAATTCCTCCCAATATCACCAATGATGGGGTCCAATGTCTCCAAGTGACACCAACAATGGGACCCAATACCACCCTATGACACCAAAAATGCGACTCAATGACACCAATAATGGGGCACAATCCCTTGCATTGACACCAAAGATGCGGCATTGTTTTTTCACATCAACATCAGGACCTTTTCTGTGCCCAGTGACCACAGTCCGGCCCCTATAATGCCTGAAAGACCAAAAACCGGCCCTTTGTTTCAAAAGTTTGGAGACCCCTGGTCTAGACAATAAAGTAAATGACGTTCTATATTTGCTGACTATCATGCGAATCCTCGTTACATCAACATGGGGAATGCACCAGTATACATTGTTATAGGAATGGAGTAGGGTGACCTCGTGTCCCCGACTGCCCGGGATTGTCCCGTATTTGATTGCTTTGTCCCTAGTCCCGGGCACCTTCGATCCGGGACAATACATTGTTATAGGAATGGAGGCAACATCTGTTACCCCCGTCCCCAGTCCATTGTTAAAATATCACCCACTTACCCCCAGTAGTTCTCTATACCTACCTATGTTACTCGGTATGTACACAAGGAGGAGCCGTGTTTCTCTCCCCCCAGTCACAGCTTGTACCCATATGGGGTGGCGAGGGGAGCGGAGGAACACCTCAAAATCCTAGCCATGTTTCATAATGTTCCTACCCATCCATGCTTTATAACTGTGATATTAGCAAAATTGTCATTGAATACTGCCCAGTGTATGACACATTACACATACAGTACAGACCAAAAGTTTGGACACACCTTCTCATTCCAAGAGTTTTCTTTATTTCCATGACAATTGTAGAGTCACACTGGAGGCATCACAACTGTGAAGTCACACATGTGGAATTCTATACATAACACCTGAAAATCTGTCACATTCTCGGTCCTTCTGCTTTGCACTCTCGCCATTCTCTTGTCACCTGAAATTCTCTTCCAACAGTCCTGACGAAGTTCCCAGAGATGCTCGGCACTTGTTGGCCCTTTTGCCTTCACTCTGCGGTCCGGCTCACCCCAAACCATCTGGATTGGGTTCAGGTCCGGTGACTGTGGAGGCCAGGTCATCTGGCGCAGGCCCCCCATCACCCCTCCTTCTTGGTCAGATAGCCCTTCCCCCGCCTGGAGGTGTGTTTGGGGTCATTGTCCGTTGGTGTCCAACTAAACGCAAAGCGGATGGAATAGCATGCCGCTGCAAGATGCTGTGGTAGCCGTTGCTGGTTCAGTATTAAATCCCCACAGTGTTCACCAGCAAAGACCCCCACACCATCACACTCCTAAGCACCCCCACACCATCACACCTCCTCCTCCACGCCATGTTCACAGTGGGAACCAGGCATGTAGAGTCCATCCGTTCACCTTTTCTGCGTCGCACAAAGACACGGTGGTTGGAACCAAAGATCTCGGACTCATCAGACCAAAGCACAGATTCCCACTGCTCTAATGTCCATCCCTTGTGTTCTTTACCCCAAACAAGTCTCTTGTGCTTGTTGCCTTTCTTTAGCAGATATTCTACCATGAAGGCCGGATTCACAGCGGAGTCTCCTCTTATCAGTTCTTCTAGAGACGTGTCTGCTGCACAAGGACCGGGAATAGGACAGATTGTCAGGTGTTATGTATAGAATTCCACATGTGTGACTTCATAGTTCTGATGCCTCCAGTGTGACTCTACAATAGTCATGGAAATAAAGAAAACTCTCGGAATAAGAAGGTGTGTCCAAACTTTTGGTCTGTACTGTTTTGTGTGCTGTTCTTTTTGTAAAACCCAATAAAAACATTGAAATAGAATATAATATGAAACATACAATACATGATACATATCGGCATCAACGTCCATCCGTACACGTCACCTCGCCCTTGTCAGAACCGACCCCCCCCCCCCCAAATAATGGAAAGGGAGATCGCCGGTCCCCCACACTGGGGGGGCACCGGGGGGCTTTAAGATAGAAACAATGGAGAATATAGTGAGTTGCTGTGCCGGGATATTGGTGGGCGCAAGTCTTGTATTTAAAGGGGTTGTAAAGGAAATAATGATCCTCCTTTCCCCGCAGACATTCCTCTTCTCACTTCCTCATTGTTGGTTTTTGCTCAGAAGTTGCTCTATTTCTTCTCTGTTCTGCTCACTTCCTGCTTGTCTGATTGTTACTCACCACCGTGATGGGAGACTTTACTGCGGTGGTCAGCGACGTGCCCCGCCCCCTCCTGGGAACTACATCTGTGTGGCAGGACGCTCTCTACGTGTTAGAGACTTCAAGGAGGTGTGACTTACTGGGCGTGGCCGCAATGCATCCTGGGAAATGTAGTTCTTGCATAAACGAGCGCCGTAAACCAGGAAGTGAATGAGAGAACAAGAAGTAGAACCCCGGAGGTGATAGAGATGAAGGAATGTAATCATCACACCGTTCTGTCCGTCTCCCGCACACACATTACTTTTAGGCAGTCTCCCTTCCTCTATAAGTGCGGCAGTCAGAACTGACACCCCCCAAATAATGGAGAGGGAGATCGCCGGTCCCCCACACTGGGGGGGCTATAAGATAGAACATGGAGAATATAGTGAGTTGCTGTGTCGGGGATATTGGTGGGCGCAAGTCTTGTATTTTATGTCTCTGACATCGATACTAATGTGATAACTTATTGATTAGATATCAATTTCATGTGTCACTTTATTGGTTTCTTTATATAAAGGTGAAACCTAACTCTGGGGGCGTGGCCGAGCCCTTCTTGTTTTATTAGAACTGAAGGGAACACAGAAACAGGAAATGACACTAATTCATAACGTCATTTGCAACCCCCCCCCCTAATAAAGTTATAGGAGTTGTCTGGGGGTGTCGGTTCTGACTGCTGCACTTCTAGAGGAAGGGCGAGTGTTAAAGTTGTAAAGGAAACAAGTTTTTGCCTAAAAGTAATGTGTGTGCGGGAGAGACGGACAGAACAGTGTGATGATTACATTCCTTCATCTCTATCACCTCCGGGGTTCTACTTCCTGTTCTCTCATTCACTTCCTGGTTTGGGGCGCTCCTTCATGTAAGAACTACATTTCCCAGGATGCATTGCGGCCACGCCCAGTAAGTCACACCTCCTTGAAGTCTCTAACACAGAGTCATCAGTCTCTGTACAGAGGAGCTTACACTCTAATGCCCCCCCCCCCACAGTCCTCAGTCAAGCTTACACCAACAGTCCCCCCCCACACTCCATGTCCCCCCCCCCCACAGTCACATCAGTCTCTGTACAGAGGAGCTTACACTCTAATGTCCCCCCTTCCCAGACCCCCATCCCCCCACAGTCACATCAGTCTCTGTACAGAGGAGCTTACACTCTAAGTCCCCCCCCCCCCCACAGTCACATCAGTCTCTTACAGAGGACTACACTAATGTCCCCCCCCCCCACAGTCACATCAGTCTCTGTACAGAGGAGCTTACACTCTAATGTCCCCTCCCCCCCCAGTCCCAGTCCTGTACAGAGGAGTCACATGTCCCCCTCCCTCCCCACAGTCACATCAGTCTCTGTACAGAGGAGCTTACACTCTAATGTCCCCTCCCCCCCCACAGTCACATCAGTCTCTGTACAGAGGAGCTTACACTCTAATGTCCCCTCCCCCCCCCCCAGTCCCAGTCCTCTGTACAGAGGAGTCACATGTCCCCTTCCCCCCACAGTCACATCATTCTCTGTACAGAGGAGCTTACACTAATGTCCCCCCCCCCCCACTCACAAGTCTCTGTACAGAGGAGCTTACCCTAATGTCCCCCCCCCCCACAGTCACATCAGTCTCTGTACAGAGGAGCTTACACTAATGTCCCCCCCCCCCCACTCACAAGTCTCTGTACAGAGGAGCTTACACTCTAATGTCCCCCCCCCCCACAGTCACAGTCTCTGTCAGAGGAGCTTACACTCTCTCCCCCCCCACAGTACAGTCTCTGAGGAGCTTACACTCTAATGTCCCCTCCCCCCCCCCCCCCCACAGTCACATACATCAGTCTCTGTACAGAGGAGCTTACACTCTAATGTCCCCCCCCCCCACAGTCACATCAGTCTCTGTACAGAGGAGCTTACACTCTAATGTCCCCACCCCCCCACAGTCACATCAGTCTCTGTACAGAGGAGCTTACACTCTAATGTCCCCTCCTCCCCCCATGTCCCCTCCCCCCCACAGTCACATCAGTCTCTCCCCCCCCACAGTACAGAGGAGCTTACATGTCCCCTCCCCTCTAATGTACAGAGGAGCCCCTAATGTCCTCCCCCCCCCCCCCCCCACAGTCACATCAGTCTCTGTACAGAGGAGCTTACACTCTAATGCCCCTCTAATGACATAAAGAGCGTCTTGCCGCACAGATGTAGTTCCCGGGAGGGGGCGGGGCAAGTCACTGACCACCGCAGGAAAGCCTCCCTTCACGGTGGTGAGTAACAATCAGACAAGCAGGAAGTGAACAGAACAGAGAAGAAATAGAGCAACTTCTGAGCAAAAAAGCAACAATAAGGAAGTGAGAAGAGGGATGTCTGCGGGGAAAGGAGGATTATTATTTCCTTTACAACCCCTTTATAGAAGGTGCAGTTCTACTTCTGGCCACACGAGGGCATATTCTGGTCTCTGCCCTTCATACACTGGGGGGGGGGGGGGGGGCGGCGATTCTGTCTTTGTGAATGACCCCTCCAGTATTTCTGTATGGTCTCTATGGTGTCTCTTATCTCTCTGGACCCCGGTGATCCTCTGTGTGCCCGCAGGTCCTGGCACTGCCCGGCTTCGTGTGGAAACAGCTGACCGCAGAGGAAGTCAGTTGGAGTAAAGATTTCCCGGCCGTGGATTCCCTGCTGGTGAGTTCAGGAAATTCCTTCTGTATGGTCAGCGATGCTGGGCCAGCCGCGTGGGTTCAATTAACAATAAATATGAGCAAAATGTATATAAATATTCCTGAGGATTTAGAAAGCTTTGAGTCGGTACACCTTCTTTTTTTTTTTTAATACTGCGATTGTATCTCACAATTAACATATTTAAATAAATGAAGACTGCCCCCTCCAGGCAGTGACGGGCGATGACACAAGAGCACAATTGGGAGACAGAGACCGAACACAGGGGAACCTCGGATCGCGAGTAACGCAATACAGGCGCTGTATTAAAAAAAATTGGACCTCGGTTTGTGAGCGTCGTCTCGCAAAACAAGCAGGATTCGTGCCGAAGCGGTGTGCGGTACCGCACTTGGCCTGAGGTGGGGGGGGGGCCGGAGCCGAGCAGTGCAGTTCAGCAATACTTGGAAGGACACGGAAATACTCCGTTTCTGAGGTCAGCCGAGGTGTCCTTGGGCCTTTCCGGCCGTTTGAGGCTCTTTGGCGCCCCCCCCCCCCCCCGCCTCTGGCCACATGCGGTATTGCACGCCATTGAAGTCAATGCAGAACAAGTTATTTTCGCTTCCATTGACTTCTATGGGGAAACTCGCTTTGATATGCAAGTGCTTTGGATTACAAGCGTTCTCCTGGAACGGATTATCCTCGTAATCTGAGGTTCCCCTGTAAATATTCCTGAAGATTTAGAAAGCTCGGCGCACCTTTTTATTACAAGCCGACACATTTACTCAATCATTTTTTTTCATTCCTTTTTTTTTTCATACTGCGATTGTATCTCACAATTAACATATTTAAATAAATGGAACGCTGCCCCCTTCAGGCAGTGACGGGGCGATGACACAAGAGCACAATTGGGAGGCGGAGACTGAATCTATAACAGGAAGTGTCTCAACAGGGAGCTTCCTGGCAGGATCACCAGGAATGATTTTATTATTAAGTAGAAAAAAGATTGAAAACGATTCTGTCATTAAAATGTTGGTGCCACTGCGACATTTTGAAATGCATTTTTTTTAACATATTTTCTTCGTTGGTCAGTTTTATTTATTACAAACATGCGCAAGAAACGTATTAACCACTTCGTCACCGCGCCTATTTTCGCACTTCTCTCCTTCATGTAAAAATCACAATTTTTTTTGCTAGAAAATGTATCAGAACCCCAAACATTATATATATGTTTTTTAGCAGACACCCTAGGGAATAAAATGGCGGTCATTGCAACTTTTTTTCCTGCGCGGTATTCGCGCAATCATTTTTCAAACGCCTTTTTTTAGGGAAAAAAAAACAGTTTCATGAATTAAAAAATAACAAAACGGTAAAGTTGGCCCAAGTTTTTTGTATAATGTGAAAGATGAAGTTACGCCGAGTAAATAGATACCTAACACGTCACGCTTTAAAATTGCGCACACTAATGGAATGGCGCCAAACTTCGCTACTTAAAAATCTCCATAGGCGACGCTTTACAGGTTACAATTTTTAAGATACAGAGGAGGTGTAGTGCGAGAATTGTTGCACACGCTCTGACGCACGCGGCGACACCTCACATGTGGGGTTTGAACGCTGTTTACATATGTGGGCGGGACTTGCATGCGCGTTCGCTTCTGCACGCGAGCGACCGGGACAGGGGCGTTTAAAAAAGATATATATATATATATATATATATTTTTTTTTTTTACACTTCTTTTTTACATATTTTTTTTTGATCACTTTTATTCCTATTACAAGTAATGTAAACATCCCTTGTAATAGGAATCACTGTGACAGGTCCTCTTTATGGAGAGAGGCGGGGTCAATAAGACCTCCCCCCACATCTCTCCCCCAGGCTTACAAGCATGAAATCGGTGGAAAAAAAAAATCACCGATTACATGCCGACAGCCGCGATTGCGGCATTGTTTACTTCTGGGTACCGGGCGTGACGTCATCACGTCGCGCCCGGTCCTCCGACGGTCATAGAGATGACTAATGGCCCGTCTGGTCACCAGACATCCCTATGCTTCACCGACGAGCGCCAGCCGATTTGCTCTCTGGGCCCCCCCCCGATGGCACGGGAGAGCCCGGGGAAGCACCGGGTGGCGGCAGGAGGGGAGGGGATGCCGCTTTGATCGTTCTTCTGGTGCACAGAATCGCCGGCTGAAGACGGCGATATCTGAATGATGCCTGTGGCTGCGGGAATCGCCGCACAAACCCTCGGGTCTCAAGTGGTTACAACAATGTAACAATTACAGCGGAACCTCGGATTGCGGTTACCGAGCGTTTCACAATACCGGCACTGTTTTTTTTTTTTTAAATGCTGACTCGGTATGTGAGTGTTTTACAAAACAAGGAGGATTCAAGCCGCAGCAATACCACGTTTGGCCTGAGGTGAGGGGGGGGGGCGCTGGAGCCAAACGGAAATACTCAGTTCCCGAGCCTTTCCGAGGTCCGCCGAGCTGTCCTCCGGCCTTTCCGTGTCTTTTTTTAGGCTCTCTGGCGCCCACCTCTGGCCACATGCAGTATTACACGCCATAGAAGTCAATGCGGAATTAATTATTTTTGTTTCCATCGACTTCTATGGGGAAAATCGCTTTGATATGCGAGCGCTTTGGATTCCAAGCGTCTCCCCGGAACGGGTTATCCTCGAAAAAAGCCTTAGTCTCCAAGTTATGAAGTTAAGCAGTTCCCGCCCACCCACGGTACAATTACTGGGTCAGGTTGGATCACCAGATGTCGGACACGCCCACAACGGACACGCCCACAACGGACACGCCCACAACGGACATGGCGGATTCCGGGTATGGCAGGATTTCTATGCAGTCACAAGTGCTACAAATGGGTTTCATTCATAACGGCTCCACTTAGTATTGTGATTGGCCCACAGCTATCACATGGTACCTGGTAGAATTTGTCAGGGATCAGGTGGGAGTCTGAGATGATGAGGTCGGCCCCTCCTATATCTCCTGTCCTGGCTCCGCTGAAGGTGAGACAAGAGGGACTCGAGCGCCTGAAGAGGAAGGTCCGGGGGTGGGCTGCTTGTCGGGGTTCAGCGGTCTGGAGGAAGCTGCGGTGAGCAGGAACAGGAAACAGCCAGGTAACCGAGGGTTAAGGTCTCGGGGGTAGCCGGGTTCATCAGCAGGCGGGCAGCGAGGTACCAAGAGCCGGGTCAGAGGTGGGCAGCAGAACACGGAGCCCCAAGGTCAAGAGCAAGCCGGGTCAGCACACAGGGTCAGGACGGGATACAGCAGAGGAGGCTGGACTCACTTTAAATAGGCCGTCCGGCGCCAAGAGGCATTAAGCGCATGCGCGCGCCTGTTTGCAGCTCAATGTGCCGGACATCTCACAGGGATTCCCTGACACAATCACAGCACCCTGTACCATGTGATGGCTGCGGCCAATCACAGCACCCTGTACCATGTGATGGCTGTGGGTCAATCACAGCACCCTGTACCATGTGATGGCTGCGGCCAATCACAGCACCCTGTACCATGTGATGGCTGTGGGCCAATCACAGCACCCTGTACCATGTGATGGCTGTGGGCCAATCGCAGCACCCTAGACCATGTGATGGCTGCGGCCAATAACCGCACCCTGTACCATGTGATGGCTGTGGGCCAATAACCGCACCCTAGACCTTGTGATCAACAGCAAAGTGTAAAAAAAGTTTTTGAAAATGTAATAAAAAAATTATTTATTTAGCTCCGCCCCCTTTGACATTTGTACAAACATGAAGTCACGTGACTTTGCAGCGACTGGAGGCGATTCCGGTGTCATCTTGTTGTGTATGGACCTCGAGTCTTCAGGGAAGTGATGATATAAATGTGATTTGTGTTCAGCGTCGCACGACCGCGCAATTCCCAGTAAAGCAGCGCAGTGCCGAATGGCAATGAAGGGGGGTAAAACCTTCCAGGGCTGAAGTGGTTAAAGCAGCTTTTGGCCCTCCCATCCCGGCTGCTGATTATTTAGTCACATGACTCCTCTCTTGTGTGTGATTTGATTGGTGGGAAGTATAACCAGGGGGTGTGGTCTCCCTCCTGTCCTCCGGGGGGGGGGGGGCGCTCTCTCTTTTTAGGTGAAACTCCTGGAGATGATGGAGCTGATGGACAAAGAGACGTTTGAGTTTAAGTTTGGGGCGGAGCTAACGTACACGACGGTCCTGAGCGATCAGCGAATGGTGGAGTTGGTCCTCGGGGGCGGGAACATATCCGTACATTACGAGGATCGGCTGGAGTTCATCAAGATGGTGCAGAAGGCGCGGCTGGAGGAGAGCAAAGAGCAGGTGGGTGGAGCCAAAGTGTATCCAACCTCAGCACGTCCCCAGTCTCCAACCTCAGCACATCCCCAGTCTCCAACCTCAGCACGTCCCCAGTCTCCAACCTCAGCACGTCCCCAGTCTCCAACCTCAGCACGTCCCCAGTCTCCAACCTCAGCACGTCCCCAGTCTCCAACCTCAGCACGTCCCCAGTCTCCAACCTCAGCACGTCCCCAGTCTCCAACCTCAGCACGTCCCCAGTCTCCAACCTCAGCACGTCCCCAGTCTCCAACCTCAGCACGTCCCCAGTCTCCAACCTCAGCACGTCCCCAGTCTCCAACCTCAGCACGTCCCCAGTCTCCAACCTCAGCAAGTCCCCAGTCTCCAACCTCAGCACGTCCCCAGTCTCCAACCTCAGCACGTCCCCAGTCTCCAACCTCAGCACGTCCCCAGTCTCCAACCTCAGCACATCCCCAGTCTCCAACCTCACCCGCAGCACGTCCCCAGTCTCCAACCTCAGCACGTCCCCAGTCTCCAACCTCAGCACATCCCCAGTCTCCAACCTCAGCAAGTCCCCAGTCTCCAACCTCACCCGCAGCACGTCCCCAGTCTCCAACCTCACCCTCAGCACGTCCCCAGTCTCCAACCTCACCCGCAGCACGTCCCCAGTCTCCAACCTCACCCTCAGCACGTCCCCAGTCTCCAACCTCACCCGCAGCACGTCCCCAGTCTGCAACCTCACCCGCAGCACGTCCCCAGTCTCCAACCTCATCCTCAGCACGTCCCCAGTCTCCAACCTCACCCTCAGCACGTCCCCAGTCTCCAACCTCAGCACCCAGTCTCCAACCTCACCCTCAGCACGTCCCCAGTCTGCAACCTCACCCTCCACGTCCCCAGTCTCCAACCTCAGCATCCCCAGTCTCCAACCTCATCCTCAGCACGTCCCCAGTCTCCAACCTCACCCTCAACACGTCCCCAGTCTCCAACCTCATCCTCAGCAAGTCCCCAGTCTCCAACCTCACCCTCAGCACGTCCCCAGTCTCCAACCTCACCCTCAGCACGTCCCCAGTCTCCAACCTCAGCACGTCCCCAGTCTCCAACCTCATCCTCAGCACGTCCCCAGTCTCCAACCTCACCCTCAGCACGTCCCCAGTCTCCAACCTCACCCGCAGCACGTCCCCAGTCTCCAACCTCACCCTCAGCACGTCCCCAGTCTCCAACCTCACCAGCAGCACGTCCCCAGTCTCCAACCTCACCCTCAGCACGTCCCCAGTCTCCAACCTCACCCGCAGCACGTCCCCAGTCTCCAACCTCACCAGCAGCACGTCCCCAGTCTCCAACCTCACCCGCAGCACGTCCCCAGTCTCCAACCTCACCCGCAGCACGTCCCCAGTCTCCAACCTCACCCAGCAGCACGTCCCCAGTCTCCAACCTCACCCGCAGCACGTCCCCAGTCTCCAACCTCACCCAGCAGCACGTCCCCAGTCTCCAACCTCACCCAGCAGCACGTCCCCAGTCTCCAACCTCACCCAGCAGCACGTCCCCAGTCTCCAACCTCACCCGCAGCACGTCCCCAGTCTCCAACCTCACCCACAGCACGTCCCCAGTCTCCAACCTCACCCGCAGCACGTCCCCAGTCTCCAACCTCACCCGCAGCACGTCCCCAGTCTCCAACCTCACCCGCAGCACGTCCCCAGTCTCCAACCTCACCCGCAGCACGTCCCCAGTCTCCAACCTCACGGTTCCGTGTCTCTGCCGCCCCCGTGTCTCCCCCCCCGTGTCTCTGCCGCCCCCGTGTCTCCCCCCCCCCCCGTGTCTCTGTCGCCCCTCCCCCCCCCGTGTCTCGCCCCCCCCCCGTGTCTCGCCCCCCCCCGTGTCTCCCCCCCCCCCCGTGTCTCTGCCGCCCCCGTGTCTCTGCCGCCCCCGTGTCTCGCCCCCCCCCCCCCCCCCGTGTCTTGCCCCCCCCCCCGTGTTTTGCCCCCCCGTCTGACATTTTTCTTTCCTTCCTCAGGTAGAAGCCATTCAGGCCGGACTGCTGAAGGTGGTCCCTCAGGCTGTGCTGGACCTTCTTACCTGGCAGGAGCTGGAGAAAAGGGTCTGTGGGGACCCCGAGATCTCTGTGGAGGCCCTAAAAAAACTGAGTAAGTATGCGGGGGAGGGGATCCTGTAATCATGTCACCCCCCCCAGGGAGTCGGCCGGGTCAGAGAATTCAGATAGAAATGTATTTATAGAGTTGGAAACTTCCTGCAGATATTCCTCCCGCCAGTCAGGATGGTTCTGGGGGCGTGGCCGAGCCTGAAGGGAACACAGAAACAGGAAATGACATCACTGTACCGTCCCACAAGAGAGAACAACACATTATACAAGCACCACACCCCCACCTAGTGGCAGAACTACTAATCGCAGTATAGATTTATGAGAATGGTTGTTGCCCCCCCCCTCTATATAAACAACATGCCGACATATTCATTCCAACCACGTAAGGAACCCCGCCCCCCTGAGGAACCCCCGCCCCCCTGAGGAACCCCGCCCCCCTGAGGAACCCCGACCCCCTGAGGAACCCCCGACCCCCTGAGGAACCCCGACCCCCTGAGGAACCCCGCCCCCCTGAGGAACCCCTGCCCCCCTGAGGAACCCCTGCCCCCCTGAGGAACCCCTGCCCCCCTGAGGAACCCCTGCCCCCCCGAGGAACCCCCGCCCCCCTGAGGAACCCCCTGCTCCCCTGAGGAACCCCCTGCTCCCCTGAGGAACCCCCTGCTCCCCTGAGGAACCCCCGCCCCCCTGAGGAACCCCGCCCCCCTGAGGAACCCCCGCCCCCCTGAGGAACCCCGACCCCTGCTCCCCTGAGGAACCCCCGCCCCCCTGAGGAACCCCGCACCCCTGAGGAACCCCGCCCCCTGAGGAACCCCGCCCCCCTGAGGAACACCCGCCCCCCTGAGGAACCCCCGCCCCCTGCTCATCACTTCTCACCACGTTGTGTCTCTTCTGTCTCTTCAGCCAGGTTTGAGGATTTGGGTGCCACAGACATCCGGGTTCAATATTTCTGGGAGGCTCTGAACAACTTCACCAATGGTAAGCCGAATGTCCCTACATTATGGGGATCAGTGGGAAGAATGTCCCCACATTATGGGGATCAGTGGGAAGAATGTCCCCACATTATGGGGATCAGTGGGAAGAATGTCCCTACATTATGGGGATCAGTGGGAAGAATGTCCCTACATTATGGGGATCAGTGGGAAGAATGTCCCTACATTATGGGGATCAGTGGGAAGAATGTCCCCACATTATGGGGATCAGTGGGAAGAATGTCCCCACATTATGGGGATCAGTGGGAAGAATGTCCCTACATTATGGGGATCAGTGGGAAGAATGTCCCTACATTATGGGGATCAGTGGGAAGAATGTCCCCACATTATGGGGATCAGTGGGAAGAATGTCCCCACATTATGGGGATCAGTGGGCAGAATGTCCCCACATTATGGGGATCAGTGGGCAGAATGTCCCCACATTATGGGGATCGGTGAGAGGAATAGGGCGTTCTCTGGACTTGGGGCGTGTCCTCAGACTGGACTTGGGGCGTGTCCTCGGACTGGACTTGGGGCGTGTCCTCGGACTGGACTTGGGGCGTGTCCTCGGACTGGAATAGGGCGTGTCCTCGGACTGGACTTGGGGCGTGTCCTCGGACTGGACTTGGGGCGTGTCCTCGGACTGGACTTGGGGCGTGTCCTCGGACTGGACTTGGGGCGTGTCCTCGGACTGGATTAGGGCGTGTCCTCGGACTGGATTGGGGCGTGTCCTCAGACTGGAATATGGCGTGTCCTCGGACTGGAATATGGCGCGTCCTCGGACTGGAATAGGGCGCGTCCTCGGACTGGAAATGGGGCGTGTCCTCGGACTGGAATAGGGCGTGTCCTCGGACTGGAATATGGCGCGTCCTCGGACTGGAATAGGGCGCGTCCTCGGACTGGAATAGGGCGCGTCCTCGGACTGGAAATGGGGCGTGTCCTCGGACTGGAAATGGGGCGTGTCCTCGGACTGAAAATGGGGCGTGTCCTCAGACTGGAAATAGGGGCGTGTCCTCAGACTGGAAATAGGGCGTGTCCTCGGACTGGAAATGGGCGTGTCCTCGGACTGGAAATAGGGCGTGTCCTCGGACTGGAAATGGGCGTGTCCTCGGACTGGAAATAGGGCGTGTCCTCGGACTGGAAATGGGCGTGTCCTCGGACTGGACTTGGGGCGTGTCCTCGGACTGGACTTGGGGCGTGTCCTCAGACTGGACTTGGGGCGTGTCCTCGGACTGGAATAGGGCGTGTCCTCGGACTGGAATCGGGCGTGTCCTCGGACTGGAATCGGGCGTGTCCTCGGACTGGAATAGGGCGTGTCCTCGGACTGGAATAGGGCGTGTCCTCGGACTGGAATAGGGCGTGTCCTCGGACTGGAATCGGGCGTGTCCTCGGACTGGAATCGGGCGTGTCCTCGGACTGGAATCGGGCGTGTCCTCGGACTGGAATCGGGCGTGTCCTCGGACTGGAATAGGGCGTGTCCTCGGACTGGAATCGGGCGTGTCCTCGGACTGGAATAGGGCGTGTCCTCGGACTGGAATAGGGCGTGTCCTCGGACTGGAATAGGGCGTGTCCTCATACTGGAATAGGGCGTGTCCTCATACTGGAAATGGGCGTGTCCTTAGACTTTTGGCTGTAGAGGGTACATTAGATTGGGATCTTTATTTGAATATTTTTGTCCCTCATTAATAAAACTTTCCCCCGCAGAGGATCGCAGCCGCTTCCTGAGGTTCGTCACTGGGCGGAGTCGTCTTCCGGCTCCCATCTACATCTATCCAGATAAGTCGGGGTGAGTCGGTGTCGGGGATCCCCTCTGACCCCAATTCATGTCGGGGGGCGGAGTGATGGAATGAGAGGGTTGTTCCGCCATCTGCCAGGCCTTCCCCTCATTCTCCTGGTGCATTGTGGGAAAAGGAGAGCTGAGGATCTGATTGGTTGCTGCAGGATGGAGATCGTTCTCTTGGGCTGATAATGGCTCCGCCCTGGTGATCCCTATGGGCAGAACGATCAGACGATCGAAGCTCTGAGGTCTGCCTGGTATGGATCAAACTACCAATCACAAGGGCCCTCTATAGAGGCTCCGCCCTGATTTGGGTGGGATTGAGGAGAAGCGACTTGTAATTGGTCGCAATCAACTGGACTTCTTGTAGCCAATCCTCCGATCGTAATGAGACGATCCCCAACATTTATATTCAGAGAGGATTAAGATACAGACTGAGTCTTGAATCCTGACCTGTAGAATTTGCCCCCTTGACCTGTAGATTATTCCAAAATAAGAGTCCAGGTTCTGCAGGTAAAGATTTATCAGGAAGATGGAAATTCTTCGGAGGACACCCGGGGGAGGGGCAGAAGTCTCCATCCCTGAAGGGGCCCTCAGAACCGTCCATCTTCCCCCTATGACGTCACCTCTCCCCCCAGTCATGTGACTCTTCATATCATCAGACATGTGACCCGACGTGGACCTCCTCCTCCCGCCACGGATCGGATTCTAGAACCAGATGTTGGGGTGTCGGTCCCTCTGTGGGTGGTAATGTTGGGGTGTCGTGGTTCCTCTGTGGGTAAATATTGGGGTGTCGGCCCCTCTGTGGGTGGAAATGTTGGGGTGTCGTGGTTCCTCCTGTGGGTAAATATTGGGGTGTTGTTCCCTCTGTGGGTGGAAATATCGGGGCGTTGGGGGTCCCTCTGTGGGTAAATATTGGGGTGTTGGTCCCTCTGTGGGTGGAAATATTGGGGTGTTGGTTCCTCCTGTGGGTAAATATTGGGGTGTTGGTCCCTCTGTGGGTGGAAATATTGAGGTGTTGGTTCCTCCTGTGGGTGGAAATGTTGGGGTGTCGGTCCCTCTGTGTGTGGAAATGTTGGGGTGTTGGTTCCTCCTGTGGGTAAATATTGGGGTGTTGGTCCCTCTGTGGGTGGAAATATTGAGGTGTTGGTTCCTCCTGTGGGTGGAAATGTTGGGGTGTCGGTCCCTCTGTGTGGGTAAATATTGGGGTGTTTCTGTCTCGGATCACTGAGAACCTCCCCCTCACCCCTTATTTCTCATCACTGATCCTCTATCCCGGATAATGAGGGGGGATGGGTGGGTTGGTCACCGTTCTTCCTGAAGCCCCAACAAAACCTGAATGTGGAAACATTTCCCGTCTCCTTACTTCTGATAAACGGACATTTTCTCCCGCTAGCCCCGCCCCCTATTTCCCACGTGATGAAAACGTTGTTTCTTTTATTTCACAGATCCACGGATTCCCTCCCCGAATCTTCCACGTGTTCCAGCACCTTGTACCTTCCCAATTACCCCAGGTGAGTCCCCCCCACCCCCCCCCCCCCCCCCCCCCGTTCACCGCGCTCCCGGAGGGCCAAACCATCCACCCCTTCCTCCGTCCATTGTGGACGTTTGCCCCTCCCCGCCCCCCACCTCCAGGGTCACGGCCCACATGGAGGCTGCAGGACCAGTCTGAAAGCGCAGCGCCTCTTGTGCATGCGCAGTGGGGATCCAAAGATCTTCCCCGGGTGATGACGGCGCTCGGCTCCTGGGCTGGGAGGGTCTCATCCGAGCGACTTGGAATCTGATTAAAATTGCAGAAAAACAAAACCTCGGCCTTACCGTTCTCACCGGCGAGCCAATGAAACGATCCAACAGACCATAGAGGGGAAGAATGACCAGAGCACCTCTATGATCTAGGAGGACCGGAGCGATGTCATGATGTCACTTCCTGTCTAGGGCCAAAAGTAAACAATTTTTTTTTAACCAAAATATCGATTTTTTTTATTTTTATTTTTTATCATAATTTTTTTTTTCATCATTATTTATTTATTTTAAATAAAAATAAAGCCGACACGCCCCCCCCCCCCCCCGTGCTCGAGTGCACATGTATGTAAACGGTGTTCGCACCACACATGTGACGTATCGCCGCGATCGTTGGAGTGAGAGCGATAATTCTAGCCCTAGACCTCCTCTGAAACTCTAAACTGGTAACCTGTAGAAAAAAATAATTAACGTGTCGCCTATGGAGAGTTTTAAATATGGCGACAAACTTTAAAGGGGGTGTAAAGGTTTGTTTTTTATTTTCTAAATCGGTTCCTTTTAATCTCGTGCATTGGGGGTTCACTTACTTTTTCCTTCCATTTCCCTTCTAAATGTTTTTTTTTTTCTTTGTCTGAATTTCTCACTTCCTGTTTCTCCTCAGTAAGCTGTTCTGACTGACTTTCCACCGCTCGGAGAAGCTTACTGAGGAGAAACAGGAAGTGAGAAATTCAGACAAAAAAAAAAAAAAACATTTAGAAGGGAAGTGGAAGGAAAAAGTAAGTGAACCCCCAATGCACGAGATGAAAGGAACCGATTTAGAAAATAAAAAACAAACCTTTACGCCCGATTTAATAGGCGACGCTTTAAACATTTAAGTGCGACTTGTTGGGTGTCTTTGTACTCGGTGTGACATCATCTGTTATATTTTACCAAATTGTGTGTGTTTTTTTTTCTTTAAAAAAAATTGTGTTTAAAATACTGCTGTGAAAATACCACGTGATAAAAAAAAAAACCAGTGATTGCCATTTTATTCTTTAGGGCCTCTGCTAAGAATATATATAATGTTTGGGGGTTCTGAGTCATTTTCGAACAATACTGATTTTTACTTATAAAGAAAAAGTGTCAGAAAAGGCCGAGAGACCGAAGAAAACGCGTTCTTATAATGACGGCCACTAGATGGAGCCGACGTCTTTATTTCCCATGATCATCGGCTCCCTCTAGTGGCCATAATGCGGTATTTTCCTGATTGATGAATAAATAACATTCAAACTGCAGAGATTAGATCTTCATAACCTTCAATGTTGTTGTTGATGTTTCGTAGAATAGATCGGCAGTTTTTGTTATAAACAAATATGGGGGTCGGGAATTGAGTGAGGCGTGTTGTGTCTTCATGTCATGTGACTTGTATTTTGTGTCTTTTAGCGCCAAGATCTGCGAGGAGAAGCTGCGCTACGCCGCGTACAACTGTGTGGCTATCGATACGGATATGAGTCCGTGGGAGGAGTGAGGGGCAGAGAAGAGTCTGTGGGAGGGGTGTGGGGGGCGGAGAAGAGTCTGTGGGAGGGGCGAAGACGAGTCTGTGGGGGGGGGAGACGAGTCTGTGGGAGGAGTGAGGGGTGGAGACGAGTTTGTGGGAGGAGTGAGGGGTGGAGACCAGTCTGTGAGGGAGCGGAGATGAGTATGTGGGAGGAGTGAGGGGCAGAGATGAGCCTCTGGGAGGGGTGTGGGGGGGGTGGAGATGAGTCTGTGGGAGGGGCGGAGATGAGTCTGTGGGAGGAGTGAGGGGTGGAGACGAGTCTGTGGGAGGAGTGAGGGGTGGAGACCAGTCTGTGAGGGAGCGGAGATGAGTATGTGGGAGGAGTGAGGGGCAGAGATGAGCCTCTGGGAGGGGTGTGAGGGGGGTGGAGATGAGTCTGTGGGAGAGGCGGAGATGAGTCTGTGGGAGGAGTGAGGGGTAAAGACAAGTCTGTGGGAGGAGTGAGGGGCGGAGATGAGTCTGTGGGAGGGGTGAGGGGGCAGAGATGAGCCTGTGGGAGGGGTGTGGGGGGGTGGAGACGAGTCTGTGGGAGGGGTGGAGACGAGTCTGTAGGGGGTGGAGACGAGTCTGTGGGAGGAGTGAGGGGTGGAGACAAGTCTGTGGGAGGAGTGCGGGGTGGAGACAAGTCTGTAGAAGGAGTGAGGGGTGGAGACAAGTCTGTGGGAGGAGTGCGGGGTGGAGACAAGTCTGTAGAAGGAGTGAGGGGTGGAGACAAGTCTGTGGGAGGAGTGAGGGGCGGAGATGAGTCAGTGGGAGGAGTGAGGGGTAAAGACAAGTCTGTGGGAGGGGTGAGGGGGCAGAGATGAGGGGGGTGGAGACGAGTCTGTGGGGGGTGGAGACGTGGGGGGGGGAGAGTCTGTGGGGGGTGGAGACGAGTCTGTGGGGGGTGGAGACGAGTCTGTGGGGGGTGGAGACGAGTCTGTGGGAGGAGTGAGGGGTGGAGACCAATCTGTGGGAGAAGTGAGGGGCGGAGATGAGTCAGTGGGAGGAGTGAGGGGTAAAGACAAGTCTGTGGGAGGGGTGAGGGGGCAGAGATGAGGGGTGTGGGGGGTGGAGACGAGTCTGTGGGGGGTGGAGACGAGTCTGTGGGAGGGGTGGAGACGAGTCTGTAGGGGGTGGAGACGAGTCTGTGGGAGGAGTGAGGGGTGGAGACAAGTCTGTGGGAGGAGTGCGGGGTGGAGACAAGTCTGTAGAAGGAGTGAGGGGTGGAGACAAGTCTGTGGGAGGAGTGCGGGGTGGAGACAAGTCTGTAGAAGGAGTGAGGGGTGGAGACAAGTCTGTGGGAGGAGTGAGGGGCGGAGATGAGTCAGTGGGAGGAGTGAGGGGTAAAGACAAGTCTGTGGGAGGGGTGAGGGGGCAGAGATGAGGGGGGTGGAGACGAGTCTGTGGGGGGTGGAGACGAGTCTGTGGGGGGTGGAGACGAGTCTGTGGGGGGTGGAGACGAGTCTGTGGGAGGAGTGAGGGGTGGAGACCAATCTGTGGGAGAAGTGAGGGGCGGAGATGAGTCAGTGGGAGGAGTGAGGGGTAAAGACAAGTCTGTGGGAGGGGTGAGGGGGCAGAGATGAGGGGTGTGGGGGGGTGGAGACGAGTCTGTGGGGGGTGGAGACGAGTCTGTGGGGGGGTGGAGACGAGTCTGTGGGGGGTGGAGACGAGTCTGTGGGGGGGTGGAGACGAGTCTGTGGGGGGGTGGAGACGAGTCTGTGGGAGGAGTGAGGGGTGGAGACAAGTCTGTGGGAGGAGTGCGGGGTGGAGATGAGTCTGTGGGAGGAGTAAGGGGCGGAGATAGTTCCACCTTTTGGGCGGGTCATCCTGATTCCGGGGTCCTCACTGTATACATTGTAAGGACTGCATGCAATGAAGAGAACCTGTTTACACGTTTCCTGCGTTTTGTTCTATTTTCTATTATTGTGTGCAGAGAAATAAACAATGTAACCCGATGGAAATCACTGACTATTGGCTGATCACTTTCCATTCCTTTCTCCTATTGGTGGCATTTTCTCTGCATGGCGCCCCCCAGTGGAGATCGTGGGAAAACTCCGCTGAGTGTTCTTCAAGTGTTTGCCGACCATCGCGTGGTGATATACGTCGGCAGAATGACCACGGGTAGGCAGATGGGCGTATAGATACGTCCCCTTTAAGATGCGGCATTGTGGGCACACCGCGAGTTCTGTGACTCCGTCCGGGGGTCCCGCGGATTTGATGTCTCCCGGGGGTCCCGCGGATTTGATGTCTCCCGGGGGTCCCCCGATCGTCTCACTAAGATGAAGAACGGGGAGATGCTGATGTAAAGGAGTATCTCTCCATTCTGCCTAGTGACACCTCTCATCAGAAGTGGTGATCAGTGTGTCGTGTCACATGTAGCCCCGCCCCCCTACAGTTAGAACACATCCCTAGGACACACTTAACCCCTTCCCTGCCAGTGTCATTTACATAGTAAATCGGTGCATTTTTATAGCTCTGATCGCTGTATAAATGGTCCCAAAATGGCGTAAAAAATTACTGATGTGTCCGGCGTGATTAAGAAAAATAAAAATAAACAAATCACTGATCGCCGCCATTACTAGTAAAAAAATAAATATTAATAAAAATGCCATAAAACGACCCCCTATTTTGTAAACGCTGTAACTTTTGCGCAAACCAACCGATTAACGCTTATTGCGATTTTTTTTTTTTTTTTTTTTTATGTAGAAGAATCCGTATCGCTCTGAACTGAGGGAATAAATATGTGTGGGAAAAAAGTAACAAATATTGATTCTTTTTCTGAATTGTCGCTCTGATTTTATTTACAGCGCAAAAAATAAAAAACCGCCGAGGTGATGAAATACCAGCAAAAGAAATCTATATTTGTGGGGAAAAAGGACGTCAATTTTGCTGTCATTGGAAACCATGGGGGGGGTGACTTTGCAGTCCCAAATTGTGGGAGGAGTCTTACAAATACGAAGGGGCCTGGGGCTCCATTTCCACAAGTCGCAGCTCTCGCCTCTTTCCTGAGATCTCACTGATAGGAAATTCATTGTAATGACGTCCTCCGTCCACCAGAGGGAGCCGCAAGCTAAGAAATCACAGAGCCTGGGAAAAGTATTCATACCCCTCTATAGACAGAGCCTGGGAAAAGTATTCACACCCCTCTATAGACAGAGCCTGGGAAAAGTATTCATACCCCCTTGAAATTTCCCACATTTTGTTACACCCGAAAACATAAATGTATTTTATTGGGATTTTATGTGAGAGACACAAAGTGTCACATAATTGTGAAGTAGAAGGAAAATGATACAAATAAATATGTGAAAAGTGTGGGAGGGGCATTTGTATGGCGCCCCCTTTTCTCTGAAAAACTAAAATCTAGAGCAGGGGTCTCCAAACTGCGGCCCTTCGCTAGGCTTTATGTGGCCCTTGGAGTAATATTCCTCCTACTGACACCAACGATGGGGCACTATATCGTTCACTGATACCAACGATGGGGCATTACTCCTCCTCACCACAAACCCATATTTATTCTCACTGCTGCTGGGCCCGAGACATTCACTGGCCCCAATCCGGCCCCCCTAAAGTCTAAAGGATAGTAAACTGGTCCTTTGTTTGAAAAGTTTGGAGACCCCCCTGATCTAGAGGAACTAACCGCCTTCAGAAGTCACCTGATTAGTAAATAGAGTTCCCCTGTGTGTCATGTCATCTCAGTATAAATACAGCTGTTCTGTGAAGCCCTCAGAGGTTTGTTAGAGAACAAACAGCATCATGAAGGCCGAGGAACACACCAGACAGGTGGGGGATAAAGTTGTGGAGAAGTATAAAGCCGGGGGGGGGTTATAATAAAATCTCCCCAAGCTTCTGTTCAATCCGCCATCGGAAATAGAAAGAGTACGGCACAACCGCCAACCTATCAAGACATGGCCGCCCACCTAAACTGACCGGGCAAGGAGAGCGTTCATCAGAGAAGCAACCAAGAGATGGTAACTCTGGAGGAGCTGCACAGCTCGGGGGGGAGAATCTGTCCACAGGACAACTATTAGTGGTCTCTCCACAAATCTGCCCTTTATGGAAGAGTGACAAGAAGAAAGACATAAGGAGCCATGTGGGGGAGGGGACACAGCACACATGTGGGGGAGGGGACACAGCAAACATGTGGGGGACTTGCTCTGGTCACATGACACCAAAATTCTACTTTTCCACTATGTGTGGGGAAAACTAACACTGCCCATCCCCCTGAACCCACCATCCCCACTGTGAAACATGGTGGTGGCAGCTTCATGTGGTGGGGATGGTTTTCTTCAGCAGGGACAGGGAAGTTGGTCAGAGTTGATGGGAAGATGGATGGAGACAAATACAGGACAATCTTAGAAGAAAACCTGCAAAAGACCTGAGACCCGGGGGGGGGGGGCATTCACCTTCCAGCAGGACAAGGACCCTAAAGTACAGCCAGAGCTACAATGGAATGGTTTAGATCAAAGCCTATTCATGTGTTAGAATGGCCCAGTCACAGTCCAGACCCAAATCCCATTGAGAATCTGTGGCAAGACTTGAGAATTGCTGATCACAGACGCTCTCCATCCAATCTGACAGAGACAGAGATATTTTACACAGAAGAATGGGCAGAAATGTCCCTCTCTAGATGTGCAAAGCTGGTAGCGACCCCCCCAAAAAGAGAGAAAGGGGGTCCTACAAAGTATTGACTCCGGAGGGCGCCATACACATGCCCCTCCCCCCACACTTTTCACAGATTTATTTGTATCATTTTCCTTCCAATTCACAATCATGTGACATTTTGTGTCTCTCACATAAAATCCCAATAAAATACATTTATGGTTTTGTTTGTAACATGACAGAATGTGGGGGATTTCAAGGGGTATGAATACTTTTTCCTGTCTCTGTCTATACAGGGGTATGAATACTTTTTCCAGGCCCTGTCTATAGAGGGGTATGAATACTTTCCCTGTCTCTGTCTATAGAGGGGTATGAATACTTTTCCTGTCTCTGTCTATAGAGGGGTATGAATACTTTTTCCAGCCTCTGTCTATAGAGGGGTATGAATACTTTTTCCAGGCTCTGTCTATAGAGGGGTATGAATACTTTTTCCAGGCCCTGTGTATTTTATGGTCGGAGTTCCCCCGGAGGAATGCGTCTGTATACCATATTATCGCCCCCCTCCCCTCCCCCGCAATGTAATTAGCGACTTGTAAATAATCACTTATCGAGTCGTAAACAAGCCGGAGAAATGCGTCTCAAGATTTATTTTTTCTGCGCCGCGAGCCGAGGGGGGGGGAGGGGAGGGCTAATTCCAACCATCTGCACCCCCCCCCCATCTCTCCATTTAATGTCAAAATAATTTGTTGGCCCCCCAATGTGTAGATCGGTGATTGTGCCGTGTATGTGGGGGGAGGGGTGACACTTCCAGCACCGCGGCTCGGCGTCACCTTCTGGGATGTGGAGTGACGGGTTCTCTCCCCCCCCATACAGGTGTGACGGGTTCTTCCCCCCCCCCCCATCATACAGGTGTGACGGGTTCTCCCCCCCCCCCCCCATACAGGTGTGACGGGTTCTCCCCCCCCCCCCCCCCCCCATACAGGTGTGACGGGTTCTCTCCCCCCCCCAGGTGTGGT
The DNA here is from genome assembly GCA_029574335.1 of Rana kukunoris. Lineage (NCBI taxonomy): Eukaryota > Metazoa > Chordata > Amphibia > Anura > Ranidae > Rana > Rana kukunoris. Next base: position 80,215 of record JAJQKJ010002982.1, on the reverse strand, counting down.
GTGACCCCCCCCCCATACAGGTGTGACGGGTTCTCCCCCCCCCCCATACAGGTGTGACGGGTTCTCTCCCCCCCCATACAGGTGTGACGGGTTCTCTCCCCCCCCATACAGGTGTGACGGGTCTCTCCCCCCCATACAGGTGTGACGGGTTCTCTCCCCCCCCATACGTGTGACGGGTTCTCCCTCTCCCCCCCCATACAGGTGTGACGGGTTCTCTCCCCCCCATACAGGTGTGACGGGTTCTCTCCCCCCCCATACAGGTGTGACGGGTCCCCCCTCTCTCCACCCCCCCCCCCCCATACAGGTGTGACGGGTTCTCTCCCCCCCCCCCCCCATACAGGTGTGACGGGTTCTCTCCCCCCCCATACAGGTGTGACGGGTTCTCCCTCCCCCCCCTCCGGGTTCTTCTCTCCCCCCCATACAGGTGTGACGGGTTCTCTCCCCCCCCCCATACAGGTGTGACGGGTTCTCTCCCCCCCCCATACAGGTGTGACGGGTTCTCCCCCCCCCATACAGGTGTGACGGGTTCTCTCCCCCCCAGGTGTCTTCTCTCCCCCCCCATACAGGTGTGACGGGTTCTCTCCCCCCCCCCATACAGGTGTGACGGGTTCTCTCTTCTCTCTCCCCCCCCCATACAGGTGTGACGTTCTCTCCCCCCCCCCCCATACAGGTTCCTCCCCCCCCCCATACAGGTGTGACGTTCTCCCCCCCCCCATACAGGTTCGGGTTCTCCCCCCCCCATACAGGTGTGACGGGTCTCCCCCCCCCACGGGTTCTTTCTACAGGTGTGTTCTCTCCCCCCCCCATACGGGTTCTCTCCCCCCCCCATACAGGTGTGCTCTCCCCCCCCCATACGGGTGACGGGCTCTCCCCCCCCCCCCCATACAGGTGTGACGTTCTCTCTCTCCCCCCCATACAGGTTCTCCCCCCCCCCATACAGGTGTGACGGGTTCTCTCCCCCCATACAGGTTCTTCTCTCCCCCCCCCCATACAGGTGTGACGGGTTCTCTCCCCCCCCCCCATACAGGTGTGATGGGTTCTCTCTCCCCCCCCATACAGGTGTGACGGGTTCTCTCTCCCCCCCCCCTCTCCCCCCCCCCCCGGTCCCTCTTTCTCTCCCCCCCCCTCTCCCCCCCCCATACAGGTGTGACGGGTTCTCTCTCCCCCCCTCTCCCCCCCCCCCATACAGGTCTCCCCCCCCCCATACAGGTGTACGGTTCTCTCCCCCCCCCCATGTGTGACGGGTTCTCCCCCTCCCTCCCCCCCCCCCATCAGGTGTGTCTCTCTCCCCCCCATACAGGTGTGACGGTTCTCTCCTCCCCCCGTCCTCTCTCCTCCCTCTTCTCCTCTCTCCCCCCCCCCCATACAGGTGTGTCTCTCCCCCCTCCCTCCTCCTCTCACCCCCCCCCATACGGGTTCTCTCCCCCCCCATACAGGTGTGACGGGTTCTCTCTCCCCCCCCCATACAGGTGTGACGGGTTCTCTCTCCCCCCCCCCATACAGGTGTGACGGGTTCTCTCACCCCCCCCATAAAGGTGTGACGGTTCTCTCTCCCCCCCCCTCTCTCTCTCCCTCCCTCTCATTACCACTGTTCTCTCTCCCCCCCCCCCATACATGGGTCTCTCCCCCCCCATACGGGTGTTCTCTCCTCCCCCCTCTCCTTTCCTCCCCCAAACAGGATGGGGTTCTCTCCTCTCTCTCCCCCCCCATACAGGTGTGACGGTTCTCTCCCTCCCTCCCCCAGTACATTCCTCTTGGATTCTCTCTCCCCCCCCCATACAGGTGTGTGACAAGTGGTGTGAGGGGGGGTTCTCTCCCCCCCCCATACACGGGTGTGACGGGTTCTCTCTCCCCCCCCCCCATACAGGTGTGACGGGTCTCTCTCCCCCCCCATACAGGTGTGACGGGTTCTCTCCCCCCCCCCATACAGGTGTGACGGACGCAGAAGATGCAGAGCGCCATCGACTGGTCAGAAAAGGAATTTCCATTTATAATCATTAAAAAACATTCGAGTCGCTCCGGAATTCGTCGGATTCTCGCAGGAGGAACGTTTCCCTTTCATGGGGTCCAATAAATCGTTACACAAAATCCATCACAGATTATCCAATGGAGGCGATGGGATCGCTTTTCAGAGGGGAGTGTGAGCGGCGCCCCATTTGTCCTGCTGATCGGCATTGAGAATAAAGTGAAGGGAAAGTTGTCGCCAGAACAGGAATAGAGGGAAATCTTCCAACGGGGACACTACAGGGACTTCCTGTTGGCTCTAATAGACAGGAAGTGAAGGGAGATCTCCTGAAGGGGGGGTGTCCTACCCAATCCCAGCGTCATCCACAATGAGATACAATGTAGCATTAGATAACTTCACTTCTGTGGGAAATACAAATAATAAAATCGCTACAAAAGTCACAAGTTACCCGCTTCAGCCCCCGAGGATTTGGATGCCCAATGACCGGGACACTTTTTGCGTTTCGGCGCTGCGTCGCTTTACCTGACAATTGCGCGGTCGTGCGACGCGGCTCCCAAAGAAAATCGGCGTCCTTTTTTCCCCCACAAATAGAGATTTCTTTTGGTGGTATTTGATCGCCTCGGCGGTTTTTATTTTTTGCGCTATAAACAAAAATAGAGCGACAATTTTGAAAAAAATAAAACAATATTTTTTACTTTTTTCTATAATAAATATCCCCCAAAAATATATAAAAAACATTTTTTTCCTCAGTTTAGGGCGATACGGATTCTTCTACATATTATTGGGGTACAAAAAAACGCAATAAGCGTATAGTGATTGGTTTTCACAAAAGTTCTAGGCCCGGATTCGCAGAGAGTTGGGCGCAGATTACGCCGCCGTAGAGCAAACGCCGTACGCCACGCCGGCGCAGCGCGGAGAGGCAAGCACTGCATTCAGCAAGCGATTGCTCCCAACGCTGCGTCGCCCGGGGCGTGGGATTCGAAGGCCGGCGTAGGTGGAAGTGGGCGTGACCCCATGCAAATGATGGTCCGAGCGTGGTGCAGTATCAAGAACTGCGCATGCGCCGTGAGGTTGCTGTGATGTGGACGCATGCACCCTCCTGCGCCTGCTCACAACCGCCTAAGCTACGCCGGATCACCACGTGCGCCCAATACGCCGGCCCGTGTTCCCTGGTGCCGACCTTTGCATGTCTGTTGCCGGGTTGCGCCTCTTCTATGGGGAATAACTTTACGCCGGACGTAGAATTTACGCGCACCTCACGCGGCATGCGTCGGGCGCACGCACGTTTGTGAATCGCCGTACTTCCCTCGTTTGCATGTTGGGAGTTCCCCCTCCAGATCAGCGGAATACAAGTCGCAAGTCGGAGTGCGCAAGACGGCGATCCGACGTCAATGGAGTAAAGTCGGATACAAGTAGTGCAAAGTCGCGCCGACGCGTCCGATCAGGTAAGACGCCTCCCAGAGGGAAACATTGATTTTCACACATCATGTGACGTGAGCTCCCGATGTCGGGCCCCTGAGATCCCGGCCTGAGACCTTGTAACATTAAAGAGGAGTTCCACCCTAAAAATGTACTTGTGTTTAATCCCCTCCCCTCCCCCTTACATGCCACATTTGGGGGGGGGAGTGGGGGCTTCAGGAGGAGTTGGACTTCCTGTCCCACTTCCTGCTTCCGCCGAGGGGCCTTAATCGCCTACACCAGCCCCTCCCTGTAGGCGATCGCATTGGGACACATGACAGGTCCCATGCGATCGCCTGTCCAATCAGCGACGAGCTGCGCCGCGTGCGCATGCGCAGTGGGTGCCCGGCCGTGAAGCCGAAGGCTGTCACGGCTGGGTGCCCACAGTCGGAATGAAGACGCCGGCCGGGGAGGGGGGGGGGAGGAAAGGGGCCCCGGTCGGCACGTCGCTGGAACGCAGGAGCAGGGGAGTGTCTGTTTATTAAAAGCCCCCCAGAGACACTTTTTGTAGCTGCTGACTTTTAATAAACACGATTTTTGGGCTGGAACGCCCCTTTAACGGGTCACATGACACCGGGGAGGGAAATCGGCTCATCTGCAATCCCAGTGTGTAAGTCCGAATGCTTCCAGATGGGGGCGCTGTGCTGACAGGATGTAAAAAACATCAACACCGATACATTGTAGCAAAGTGTCACCACACAAATGTGACCGAGGGGTGCACTTAAAGAGGGGGGTTCACCCTTAAAACCACTTTCTCCCATCCAGCATAATGGCGTCAGCGCCTGGACGCTGTCTTTTTTTTTTTTTTTTTTTTTATCGCTGTACTTACCTCTTAATAGATAATTCAATTTTCGTCCTACCGCGGTGTATGGCGCCGCTATATCGCGTCACGCCTTCCGAAAACAGCCGAAATAGGACTCCGTTGTATACGGCGCAGTCAGCTCCTGGGTCTGTGCGCAGGCGCCGAGAACAGCCGAGTGCTAGTCGGCTGTTTTCGGAAGGCGTGACGCGATATAGCGGCGCCATACACCGCGGTAGGACGAAAATTGAATTATCTATTAAGAGGTAAGTACAGCGATAAAAAATAAAAAAAAGACAGCGTCCAGGCGCTGACATCAGTATGCTGGATGGGATGGGAGAAAGTGGTTTTAAGGGTGAACCCCCCGCTTTAATGTGTGACTGGGGGGGGGGAGGGGACATTAGAGTGTAAGCTCCTCTGTACAGAGACTGATGTGACTGTGGGGGGAGGGGACATTAGAGTGTAAGCTCCTCTGTACAGAGATTGATGTGACTGTGGGGGGGAGGGGACATTAGAGTGTAAGCTCCTCTGTACAGAGACTGATGTGACTGTGGGAGGGGACATTAGAGTGTAAGCTCCTCTGTACAGAGACTGATGTGACTGTGGGAGGGGACATTAGAGTGTAAGCTCCTCTGTACAGAGACTGATGTGACTGTGGGGGGGGGGGACATTAGAGTGTAAGCTTCTCTGTACAGAGACTGATGTTGGTGGTATAGAAGGAACGCCGGTCACATGGGGGGTCTCGGTAGCGATGACGTCCCGGGGAACCTGCGGAGATCCATTTATCAGAAGAAGACGCACAGCTCTGACCACCCAGGGCGCGGGCGGCGCGGGGCGCACATGTGGGCCGCGCTGTGTAAATACGCACACAATTATACGGTGGAAGGTACACAAATCCATCTGCGTCTCCCGGACACATAAACACGCCGCACACAATCTACAAACATATACAAACACACCGGGCCGGCCTGGGTGGTCCCGGACAACCCCCCTATGTGGCCCTTCCCGGCAGCTGGCAGAGATTAACCCCTACCCTGCCGGGACGCTGCAATGGAGGGGGAGGGGGGGGAATAGCGCAAACGACGTCCCACAACACATCGGATTTAGTGAGACTGGAGAGTTCAGAATCCGGAGCCAATCAGATTCCACGTCTTATTATCAAAGCTTCATTGAAGACGTTGAAGTTGGAATCTGATTGGCTCCTCTGCAGAGAGTTCTGGATCTCAATGATATTATTGGGAACAAATGTTGTTTTCAGACACAAGTGCCTGTGACACGCCTACTGTGTGTATATAGATGTATATAGGGATGAGGAGGGGGGAGGGGGGGGTACATTATTTTTTTTTATAGTTTTGTAATTTTTTAAGTTAAACTTCTTTTTGTAATGAAGTCTTTTGTCACATGGGACGGGATCTCCTGACACACATATCACATGGGACGAGATCTCCTGACACATATATCACACGGGACGGGATCTCCTGACACATATATCACACGGGACGAGATCTCCTGACACATATATCACACGGGACGAGATCTCCTGACACATATATTACACGGGATGGGATCTCCTGACACATATATCACACGGGACGGGATCTCCCATCACATATTTAACACGGGACAGGATCTCCTGACACATATATCACACGGGACGGGATCTCCTGACACATATTTCACACGGGACGAGATCTCCTGACACATATATCACACGGGACGGGATCTCCCATCACATATTTAACACGGGACAGGATCTCCTGACACACATATCACATGGGACGAGATCTCCTGACACATATATCACACGGGACGGGATCTCCTGACACATATATCACACGGGACAGGATCTCCTGACACATATATCACACGGGACGAGATCTCCTGACACATATATCACACGGGACGAGATCTCCTGACACATATATTACACGGGACGAGATCTCCTGACACATATATCACACGAGACAGGATCTCCTGACACATATATCACACGGGACGGGATCTCCTGACACATATATCACACGGGACGGGATCTCCCATCACATATTTAACACGGGACAGGATCTCCTGACACATATATCACACGGGACGGGATCTCCTGACACATATTTCACACGGGACGAGATCTCCTGACACATATATCACACGGGACGGGATCTCCCATCACATATTTAACACGGGACAGGATCTCCTGACACATATATCACACGGGACGGGATCTCCTGACACATATATCACACGGGACGGGATCTCCTGACACACATATCACATGGGACGAGATCTCCTGACACATATATCACACGGGACGGGATCTCCTGACACATATATCACACGGGACAGGATCTCCTGACACATATATCACACGGGACGAGATCTCCTGACACATATATCACACGGGACGAGATCTCCTGACACATATATCACACGGGACGGGATCTCCCATCACATATTTAACACGGGACAGGATCTCCTGACACATATATCACACGGGACGGGATCTCCCATCACATATATCACACAGGATGGGATCTCTCGTCACATATATCACACGGGACGGGATCTCCTGACACATATTTCACACGGGACGAGATCTCCTGACACATATATCACACGGGACGGGATCTCCTGACACATATATCACACAGGACAGGATCTCCTGTCACATATATCACACAGGACAGGATCTCCTGTCACATATATCACACGGGACGGGATCTCCCATCACATATATCATACAGGACGGGATCTCCTGACACATATATCACACGGGACAGGATCTCCTGACACATATATCACACGGGACGAGATCTCCCGACACATATATCACACGGGACGAGATCTCCTGACACATATATCACACGGGACGGGATCTCCCATCACATATATCATACAGGACGGGATCTCCTGACACATATATCACACGGGACAGGATCTCCTGACACATATATCACACGGGACGGGATCTCCCATCACATATATCACACAGGATGGGATCTCTCGTCACATATATCACACGGGACGAGATCTCCTGACACATATATCACACGGGACGGGATCTCCTGACACATATATCACACGGGACGAGATCTCCTGACACATATATCACACGGGACGGGATCTCCTGACACATATATCACGCGGGACGAGATCTCCTGACACATATATCACACGGGACAGGATCTCCTGACACATATATCACACGGGACGAGATCTCCTGACACATATATCACACGGGACGGGATCTCCCATCACATATATCACACGGGACGGGATCTCCTGACACATATATCACACGGGACGGGATCTCTCGTCACATATATCACACGGGACGGGATCTCCTGACACACATATTGTAACAGGAATGCACCATGACAGACCGAGATCCTCCTATGTCTAGGGTCACCTTATGTCCACTAGGGCCATAGGGTGACAAAGAATCATAATTCATATGTTACAGAAGACATTAATAAGGGACATTAATAATAATTCATATTGCAGGACTGAGATATCACAAGGAGTCATGATGACATGACCAGGTCAGCCAGTGAGTCATACCTTTTGTATAATTGGCTATTGAAATGTTAAGTGAGGTTGGCTCTTCAATGTGTGGACACATGCTTTTGAAAGGTGTTAATTCAGGTCTACAAGACCAGAGTGAGTCATACCTTTGTATAATATGCTATTGAAATACCTGAAGGTGTGGATTACACCCACTCTCACTGCCATTGTGTGATAAAGATGCGGTGCCGACCGGCCTACATGGTTAGCTTACCTGAATGCCTTTTAGAGTGTGATTGAAGCCCCCCATGGTGTGAAGGGGGGTGGAGATTGCATTGTCCTGTGATTGGCTGTAACATCTTGTACTGTATAAAAGAGCTGGAAAGAAACCAATAAAGTGTTGATAGATTTTTAAACCAGAGAGAACGTAGCTGTGTCTCGTTTTTACTCTGGGGAATGGAATGGGTCGTGTCTGCCGGATTGTGGAGTGTCGCAAGCAGTGTTGGGTGGATGGAAGTTCATAAGCGGTGTTGACCGTTACACATATCACATGGGACGGGATCTCTCGTCACACATATCACATGGGACGGGATCTCCTGACACATATATCACATGGGACGGGATCTCCTGACACATATATCACACGGGACGGGATCTCCTGACACATATATCACACGGGACGGGATCTCCTGACACATATATCACACGGGACGGGATCTCCTGACACATATATCACATGGGACGGGATCTCCTGACACATATATCACACGGGACGGGATCTCCTGACACATATATCACACGGGACGGGATCTCCTGACACATATATCACACAGGACGGGATCTCCTGACACATATATCACACGGGACGAGATCTCCTGACACATATATCACACGGGACGGGATCTCCTGACACATATATCACACGGGACGGGATCTCCTGACACATATATCACACGGGACGAGATCTCCTGACACATATATCACACGGGACGAGATCTCCTGACACATATATTACACGGGACGGGATCTCCCATCACATATATCACACAGGACGGGATCTCCTGACACATATATCACATGGGACAGGATCTCCTGACACATATATCACACGGGACGGGATCTCCCATCACATATATCACACAGGATGGGATCTCCTGACACATATATCACACGGGACGGGATCTCCCATCACATATATTACACGGAACGGGATCTCCCACATATATCCCATGGGACGGGATCTCCTGTCACATATATCACACGCGATGGGATCTCCCGGCAAATATATCACACGGAATCTATCACATGACAGATCCATGACATACTGACATGGACAAAAGTATCCTCAAGGCATAGCGGGCCCTTCAGTCTGTTATGTATTTTAAGGGGAACCCCCTACACTGAAAAAACAGCATGGGGGGTCCCGCCGAAGTCCATACCAGACCCTTATCTGAGCATGCAGTCCAGCAGGTCAGGAAAGGGGGTGGGGACAAGTGAAAGCCCCCCTTCTGAACCGTACCAGGCCGCATGCCCTCTACATGGGGGAGAGGGGAGGGCACCTTGTCCCCATGTTGATGAGGACAGGACCTCTTCCCGACAACCCTGGCCATTGGTTGTCGGGGTCTGCGGACGGGGGGGCTTATCGGATTATCAGAATCTGGAAGCCCCCTTTATTAGGGGGACCCCCTGATCCCGGCCCCCCACCCTATGTGAATGAGTATGGGGTACATTGTACCATTTTACCTGGGGTCTCTTCTGATTTCTTCTCCCGCTGTCTTCTGCTCTTCTCCCGCTGTCTTCTTCCCTCTCCAGCTCTTCTCCGCTGTCTTCTTCCCTCTCCGGCTCTTCTCCGCTGTCTTCTTCCCTCTCCAGCTCTTCTCCGCTGTCTTCTTCCCTCTCCAGCTCTTCTCCGCTGTCTTCTTCCCTCTCCAGCTCTTCTCCGCTGTCTTCTTCCCTCTCCAGCTCTTCTCCGCTGTCTTCTTCCCTCTCCAGCTCTTCTCCGCTGTCTTCTTCCCTCTCCAGCTCTTCTCCGCTGTCTTCTTCCCTCTCCAGCTCTTCTCCGCTCTTCCAGCTGTCTTCTTCCCTCTCCAGCTCTTCTCCGCTGTCTTCTTCCCTCTCCAGCTCTTCTCCGCTGTCTTCTTCCCTCTCCAGCTCTTCTCCGCTGTCTTCTTCCCTCTCCAGCTCTTCTCCGCTGTCTTCTTCCCTCTCCAGCTCTTCTCCGCTGTCTTCTTCCCTCTCCAGCTCTTCCGCTGTCTTCTTCCCTCTCCAGCTCTTCTCCGCTGTCTTCTTCCCTCTCCAGCTCTTCTCCGCTGTCTTCTTCCCTCTCCAGCTCTTCTCCGCTGTCTTCTTCCCTCTCCAGCTCTTCCGCTGTCTTCTTCCCTCTCCAGCTCTTCTCCGCTGTCTTCTTCCCTCTCCAGTCTTCCCTCTCCAGCTCTTCTCCGCTGTCTTCTTCCCTCTCCAGCTCTTCTCCGCTGTCTTCTTCCCTCTCCAGCTCTTCTCCGCTGTCTTCTTCCCTCTCCAGCTCTTCTCCGCTGTCTTCTTCCCTCTCCAGCTCTTCTCCGCTGTCTTCTTCCCTCTCCAGCTCTTCTCCGCTGTCTTCTTCCCTCTCCAGCTCTTCTCCGCTGTCTTCTTCCCTCTCCAGCTCTTCTCCGCTGTCTTCTTCCCTCTCCAGCTCTTCTCCGCTGTCTTCTTCCCTCTCCAGCTCTTCTCCGCTGTCTTCTTCCCTCTCCAGCTCTTCTCCGCTGTCTTCTTCCCTCTCCAGCTCTTCTCCGCTGTCTTCTTCCCTCTCCAGCTCTTCTCCGCTGTCTTCTTCCCTCTCCAGCTCTTCTCCGCTGTCTTCTTCCCTCTCCAGCTCTTCTCCGCTGTCTTCTTCCCTCTCCAGCTCTTCTCCGCTGTCTTCTTCCCTCTCCAGCTCTTCTCCGCTGTCTTCTTCCCTCTCCAGCTCTTCTCCGCTGTCTTCTTCCCTCTCCAGCTCTTCTCCGCTGTCTTCTTCCCTCTCCAGCTCTTCTCCGCTGTCTTCTTCCCTCTCCAGCTCTTCTCCGCTGTCTTCTTCCCTCTCCAGCTCTTCTCCGCTGTCTTCTTCCCTCTCCAGCTCTCCGCTGTCTTCTTCCCTCTCCAGCTCTTCTCCGCTGTCTTCTTCCCTCTCCAGCTCTTCCGCTGTCTTCTTCCCTCTCCAGCTCTTCTCCGCTGTCTTCTTCCCTCTCCAGCTCTTCCGCTGTCTTCCCTCTCCAGCTCTTCTTCGCTGTCTTCTTCCCTCTCCAGCTCTTCTCCGCTGTCTTCTTCCCTCTCCAGCTCTTCTCCGCTGTCTTCTTCCCTCTCCAGCTCTTCTCCGCTGTCTTCTTCCCTCTCCAGCTCTTCTCCGCTGTCTTCTTCCCTCTCCAGCTCTTCTTCGCTGTCTTCTTCCCTCTCCAGCTCTTCTCCGCTGTCTTCTTCCCTCTCCAGCTTTTCTCCGCTGTCTTCTTCCCTCTCCAGCTCTTCTCCGCTGTCTTCTTCCCTCTCCAGCTCTTCTCCGCTGTCTTCTTCCCTCTCCAGCTCTTCTCCGCTGTCTTCTTCCCTCTCCAGCTCTTCTTCGCTGTCTTCTTCCCTCTCCAGCTCTTCTCCGCTGTCTTCTTCCCTCTCCAGCTTTTCTCCGCTGTCTTCTTCCCTCTCCAGCTTTTCTCCGCTGTCTTCTTCCCTCTCCAGCTCTTCTCCGCTGTCTTCTTCCCTCTCCAGCTCTTCTCCGCTGTCTTCTTCCCTCTCCAGCTCTTCTCTGCTGTCTTCTTCCCTCTCCAGCTCTTCTTCGCTGTCTTCTTCCCTCTCCAGCTCTTCTCTGCTGTCTTCTTCCCTCTCCAGCTCTTCTCTGCTGTCTTCTTCCCTCTCCAGCTCTCCGCTGTCTTCTTCCCTCTCCAGCTCTTCTCCGCTGTCTTCTTCCCTCTCCAGCTCTTCTCCGCTGTCTTCTTCCCTCTCCAGCTCTTCTCCGCTGTCTTCTTCCCTCTCCAGCTTTTCTCCGCTGTCTTCTTCCCTCTCCAGCTTTTCTCCGCTGTCTTCTTCCCTCTCCAGCTCTTCTCCGCTGTCTTCTTCCCTCTCCAGCTCTTCTCCGCTGTCTTCTTCCCTCTCCAGCTCTTCTCTGCTGTCTTCTTCCCTCTCCAGCTCTTCTTCGCTGTCTTCTTCCCTCTCCAGCTCTTCTCTGCTGTCTTCTTCCCTCTCCAGCTCTTCTCCGCTGTCTTCTTCCCTCTCCAGCTCTTCTCCGCTGTCTTCTTCCCTCTCCAGCTCTTCTCCGCTGTCTTCTTCCCTCTCCAGCTCTTCTCCGCTGTCTTCTTCCCTCTCCAGCTCTTCTCCGCTGTCTTCTTCCCTCTCCAGCTCTTCTCCGCTGTCTTCTTCCCTCTCCAGCTCTTCTCTGATGTCTTCTTCCCTCGCCAGCTCTTCTCCGCTGTCTTCTTCCCTCTCCAGCTCTTCTCCGCTGTCTTCTTCCCTCTCCAGCTCTTCTCCGCTCTCCGTCTCCACTACCCTCTCCGGTTCTCCTCCGCTATCTTCTGCTCTTCTCCGCTGTCTTCTTCCCTCTTCTCTTCTTCTGATATTGACTCGACGCTCTCTCCCTCTCTAATGTCCGTTGCGCCACTACTTATATTGGCATGGGGTGGGGTCACCGGAGGACAGCCCCTTATGACATCACCACCCATCATGCCCCAGGCGATGATGTCCTAAGGGGCGGGGCCTCCGGAGGATGTCATGTGGTGACCCCGCCCCATGCCAATATGCCAGTCTGTGGGGGGAGAATTATTGTTGGTCGGGGGGTCAAATACTTATTTTCCTCCATTTGTATCATGTGATCTCTCTGGAGTTTTGGTTGATATTCTGTCTCTATAATAAAAATGATAGACCCTTCATTTGTAGCACTCTGTAACACTCTGCAGGGGGGACACATTTGGAGCGCCCCCTACAGCCGTGGTGCTCGTTGCGGAGGAGGGAGGAGTCTGATACAGTAATGGTCTTCATATCCTCAGCACTTCCTGTACTCACTGTACGCTCCTCAGTCATCCATTTACTATCAACTGACAAAGCGGAACTCCGGGGTAAAAAATCCTTCGGTCAGATCTGTGCCGTCATCCAGTGTGAGACTTCCTGTAATAAAGAGCGCCCCCTGCTGCCCCCCAAGGTGACTGGTCCTGTCTCCAGATATTAACCACTTGCCCACCGCGCCTATTCCGGCACTTCTCTCCTTCATGTAAAAAACACAATTTTTTTGCTAGAAAATTACTCAGAACCCCCCAAACATTATATATATTTTTATCAGACACCCCAGGGAATAAAATGGCGGTCATTGCAACTTTTTATCTCGCACGGTATTCGCGCAATCATTTTTCAAACTCCTTTTTTTAGGGAAGAAACGGTTTCATGAATTAAAAGAATAACAAAACAGTAAAGTTAGCCCAATTTTTTTGTATAATGTGAAAGACTAAGTGTACCGCCGAGTGAATAGATACCCAACACGTCACGCTTTATAATTGCGCACACTCATGGAATGGCGCCAAACTTCGCTACTTAACAATCTCCATAGGCGACGCTTTAAAATGTTGTACAGGTTACTATTTTCGCGTTACAGAGGAGGTCTGGTGCGAGAATTGTTGCACACGTTAGTTTTATTGTACTTAATTTTTTTATTTTGACACTTTTTTTTACTTTTTTTATTTTTTGATCACTTTTATTCCTATTACAAGTAATGTCAACATCCCTTGTAATAGGAATCCGTGTGACAGGTCCTCTTTATGGAGAGAGGCGGGGTCAATAAGACCTCCCCCTCCCCCCACATCTCTCCTCCAGGCTTACAAGCATGAAATCGGTGAAAGAAATTCACCAATCCAATGCCTACAGCGGCAATTGCGGCTTTGTTTACTTGCGGGTACCGGGCGTGACGTCATCACATCGCGCCCGGACCTCCGACGGTCATAGAGATGACTGGTCACCAGTCATCTGTATGCTTCCCAGACAGTGCCGGCTGATTCGCTCTCCGGGCCCCCAATGGCAAGGGAGATCCCGGGGAAGCACCGGATGGCGGAGTGGGTAGGGGGGGGGGGTGTCCCCTCCCGCCGCCTATAAGAACCATCAAGCGGTGGAATCGCCAAAATGATCGTTCTTATTGTGTAGAGAATCAGCGGCAGAAGACGGCGATATCTGAATGATGCCTGTAGCTCCTCCCATCATTCTGTTATCACAGCACAAACAGAGGAGGTCCTTGGTGATTAAATGGTTAAAGGGGACCCTCACCCCCCAAAAAAAAGACATGCTTGTATCTGGCTCTAACCCCCCCCCCCTTCCATAACACAATTGTATTTTATTTGTGTGCTGTAGTGCAGCATTCCTTTCTTTCTCACCTAGGCAAGAATAATAATAATAATAACAATAAAAGATACAAATACTAATAATAATAATATATAAATCCTATATAATAATAATAATAATATATTAATCCTATATAATAATAATAATAATATTAATAATATATTAATCATATATAATAATAATATATAAATCCTATATAATAATAATAATAATAATAATAATATATTAATCATATATAATAATAATAATATATAAATCATATATAATAATAATAATAATATATTAATCATATATAATAATAATAATATATACATCCTATATAATAATAATAATACATTAATCATATATAATAATAGTGGTATTGATAATGATTAACAAATAAAGATTCTTCTGCTACTAATAATGCTGAAAATAATAATAGAAATTATAATAATATAAATCATACAAATAATATTAATTAAATTCCAATATGAAGAATACTAATACTGTAGAAGAAATAGTAATAAATACAAATGGTGTAAAGCCGTGTGCAAACTGTTATATCAATCCTGTATAATAAAAATTATATAAATCCTGTAGTATAATAATAATATGTAAATTCTGTATAATAATAACAATAATAATTGGAGCATATCTGACACTGCATTCTTCTGGTACATAACACGGCTGCGTCCGTGTTTCCATGTCTTTTTCACTGTATTATTTAAATTGTTCTTGTTTGAATTATTATTAATAAAAATCATTACAATAAAAAAAAAAAAATGGAGCAGCAATTGTAATGATTAATAAATGGAAATATTTCTGTTACTAATAATAATAAAAAGCAGTGATGGAAATAATAATATAAATGATATAAATAACAATAATTACAGTTATATTCCTGGAAGAAGGAAAAAGTCCTGGACGGCCGCACGCCGCTGAACGCACCTTTATTGAAGGTATAAAATCCGGCTAACGCGTTTCACGCCGTACTCTGGTGCTCAGTCGTAGCTATGAGTGTACGGTGTGAAACGCGTTAGCCGGATTTTATACTTTCAATAAAGGTGCGTTCAGCGGCGTGCGGCCGTCCGGGACTTTTTCTTCTTCCATGATTGCGGCGAGTCGCTCCTCTGATCTCCGGCGTGTGATTGGAGAGGAACCCCGAGCGCCAATCTTCTCCATTCATACCGGAAATGCCACTAATAATAATAATAAATAAAGATAATTCTGACACTATAATAATAATAATAATGATGATAATTTAATACAAAGATCACTGATACCGGAAGTCACACAATAAATAATAATATTGATGATCACACAGGTAGCTCCTCCCCCTCCGGGGTCACGTGGTGCGGAGAGGTCACGTGTTGGGGGAGTGTTCCGCTCGGGGATCCGTACCGGAAGTGGCGGGAGATCGGAGCGGATCGGTGTTCGGTGATCTCACACACACAGACAGGTACAGCGAGGCTCCTCCCCCTCACACCGCCGACCCGGGGGGTCCGGTATTCGGTCTGTCACCATTGGCGCTCCGAGAACTACATCTCCCAGCATTCCCCGCGGCCGCCCCAGAGACCCCGCCCACCAGCGTGTCAGTGCGCGGCCATCGCACTCCGCCTGTCAGTGATAGTGAGGGGGGGGGGTCACCATCTACAGAGGAAACCATCCCCCCTCATCATACCTGGGGGTCTCTTCCTCCCCTCATCATACCTGGGGGGTCTCCACCCCTCCCCCCTCCTCATACCTTGGGGGGTCTCCTCTTCCCCTCCCCCCTCCTCATACCTTGGGGGGTCTCCTCTTCCCCTCCCCCCTCATACCTGGGGGTCTCCTCCTCCCCTCCTCATACCTGGGGGGTCTCCTCCACCCCTCCCCCCTCCTCATACCTTAGGGGGTCTCCTCTTCCCCTCCCCCCTCATACCTGGGGGGGTCTCCTCCACCCCTCCCCCCTCCTCATACCTTAGGGGGTCTCCTCTTCCCCTCCCCCTCCTCATACCTGGGGGGTCTCCACCCCTCCCCCTCCTCATACCTGGGGGGGTCTCCACCCCTCCCCCTCCTCATACCTGGGGGGGTCTCCACCCCTCCCCCTCATCATACCTGGGGGTCTCTTCCTCCCCTCCTCATATCTGGGGGGGTCTCCTCCACCCCTCCCCTCTCATCATACCTGGGGGTCTCCACCCCTCCCCCTCATCATACCTGGGGGGTCTCCACCCCTCCCCCTCCTCATACCTTGGGGGGTCTCCTCTTCCCCTCCCCCCTCATACCTGGGGGTCTCCTCCTCCCCTCCTCATACCTGGGGGGGTCTCCTCCACCCCTCCCCCCTCCTCATACCTTAGGGGGTCTCCTCTTCCCCTCCCCCCTCATACCTGGGGGGTCTCCACCCCTCCCCCTCCTCATACCTGGGGGGGTCTCCACCCCTCCCCCTCCTCATACCTGGGGGGGTCTCCACCCCTCCCCCTCCTCATACCTGGGGGTCTCCACCCCTCCCCCTCCTCATACCTGGGGGTCTCCACCCCTCCCCCTCCTCATACCTGGGGGGGTCTCCACCCCTCCACCCTCCTCATACCTGGGGGGGTCTCCACCCCTCCCCCTCCTCATACCTGGGGGTCTCCACCCCTCCCCCTCCTCATACCTGGGGGGGTCTCCACCCCTCCCCCCTCCTCATACCTGGGGGGGTCTCCACCCCTCCCCCCTCCTCATACCTGGGGGGGTCTCCACCCCTCCCCCCTCCTCATACCTGGGGGTCTCCACCCCTCCCCCTCCTCATACCTGGGGGTCTCCACCCCTCCCCCTCCTCATACCTGGGGGTCTCCACCCCTCCCCCTCATCATACCTGGGGGGTCTCCACCCCTCCCCCCTCCTCATACCTTGGGGGGTCTCCTCTTCCCCTCCCCCCTCATACCTGGGGGTCTCCTCCTCCCCTCCTCATACCTGGGGGGGTCTCCACCCCTCCCCCCTCCTCATACCTGGGGGGGTCTCCACCCCTCCCCCTCCTCATACCTGGGGGGGTCTCCACCCCTCCCCCTCCTCATACCTGGGGGTCTCCACCCCTCCCCCTCATCATACCTGGGGGGTCTCCACCCCTCCCCCCTCCTCATACCTTGGGGGGTCTCCTCTTCCCCTCCCCCCTCATACCTGGGGGTCTCCTCCTCCCCTCCTCATACCTGGGGGGGTCTCCTCCACCCCTCCCCCCTCCTCATACCTTAGGGGGTCTCCTCTTCCCCTCCCCCTCCTCATACCTGGGGGGTCTCCACCCCTCCCCCTCCTCATACCTGGGGGGGTCTCCACCCCTCCCCCCTCCTCATACCTGGGGGGGTCTCCACCCCTCCCCCCTCCTCATACCTGGGGGGGTCTCCACCCCTCCCCCTCCTCATACCTGGGGGGGTCTCCACCCCTCCTCATACCTGGGGGGGGTCTCCACCCCTCCCCCTTCTCATACCTGGGGGGTCTCCACCCCTCCCCCCTCCTCATACCTTGGGGGGTCTCCTCCTCCCCTCCCCCCTCATACCTGGGGGTCTCCTCCTCCCCTCCTCATACCTGGGGGGGTCTCCTCCACCCCTCCCCCCTCCTCATACCTTAGGGGGTCTCCTCTTCCCCTCCCCCCTCATACCTGGGGGGTCTCCACCCCTCCCCCTCCTCATACCTGGGGGGGTCTCCACCCCTCCCCCCTCCTCATACCTGGGGGGGTCTCCACCCCTCCCCCCTTCTCATACCTGGGGGGGTCTCCACCCCTCCCCCTTCTCATACCTGGGGGTCTCCTCCTCCCCTCCCCCCTCATACCTGGGGGGTCTCCTCTTCCCCTCCCCCTTCATACCTGGGGGTCTCCTCTTCCCCTCCCCCCTCCTCATACCTTGGGGGGTCTCCTCCCTATATATATATATATATATATATATATGGGGGAGGGGTCTATAAATATCAGCGATCCGCCGATATCGATCGTCCGACAAACGTTATTATTGATGATTCCCGATAGAAATACAATTGTGATCATTAAAAAGTTCAATAGAATTTTACATTTTATATCATCAGAACCCCCCCTCCCCCCCCATATATAGAGATACAATGTATACACCCCATTATATATATAATGGGGATCTGTATATAGGATGGGGGGATCATATATGGGGGAGGGGTCTGTATATAGGATGGGGGGTCATATATGGGGGAGGGGTCTGTATATAGGATGGGGGGATCATATATGGGGGAGGGGTCTGTATATAGGATGGGGGGGTCATATATGGGGGATGGGGTCTGTATATAGGATGGGGGGGGGTCATATATGGGTGATGGGGGGCCATATATGGGGTGGGGATCTGTATATAGGATGGGGGGCCATATATGGGGGAGGGGATCTGTATATTGGATGGGGGGCCATATATGGGGAGGGGTCTGTATATAGGATGGGGGGTCATATATGGGGGAGGGGTCTGTATATAGGATGGGGGGATCATATATGGGGGAGGGGTCTGTATATAGGATGGGGGGTCATATATGGGGGATGGGGTCTATATATAGGATGGGGGGGTCATATATGGGGGATGGGGTCTGTATATAGGATGGGGGGGGGGTCATATATGGGTGATGGGGGCCATATATGGGGTGGGGATCTGTATATAGGATGGGGGGCCATATATGGGGGAGGGGATCTGTATATTGGATGGGGGGCCATATATGGGGGAGGGGTCTGTATATAGGATGGGGGGTCATATATGGGGGAGGGGTCTGTATATAGGATGGGGGAGGGGTCTGTATATAGGATGGGGGGGTCATATATGGGGGATGGGGTCTGTATATAGGATGGGGGGGGTCATATATGGGTGATGGGGGGCCATATATGGGGTGGGGATCTGTATATAGGATGGGGGGCCATATATGGGGGGAGGGGATCTGTATATTGGATGGGGGGCCATATATGGGGGAGGGGTCTGTATATAGGATGGGGGGTCATATATGGGGGAGGGGTCTGTATATAGGATGGGGGGATCATATATGGGGGAGGGGTCTGTATATAGGATGGGGGGTCATATATGGGGTCTATATATAGGATGGGGGGGTCATATATGGGGGATGGGGTCTGTATATAGGATGGGGGGGGTCATATATGGGTGATGGGGGGCCATATATGGGGTGGGGATCTGTATATAGGATGGGGGGCCATATATGGGGGAGGGGATCTGTTTATAAGATGTGGGGGGTCATATATGGGGGATGGGATCTGTATATAGGATGGGGGACCATATATGGGGGAGGGGATCTGTATATAGGATGGGGGGGCATATATGGGGGAGGGGATCTGTAGATAGGATGGGGGGGGTCATATATGGGGGAGGGGATCTGTATATAAGATGTGGGGGGTCATATATGGTGGAGGGGATCTGTATATAGGATGGGGGGCCATATATGGGGGAGGGGATCTGTATATAGGATGGGGGGCCATATATGGGGGAGGAGATCTGTATATAGGATGGGGGGGTCATATATGGGGAATGGGATCTGTATATAGGATGGGGGGGCCATATATGGGGGAGGGGATCTGTATATAGGATGGGGGGCCATATATGGGGGAGGGGATCTGTATATAGGATGGGGGGCCATATATGGGGGAGGGGATCTGTATATAGGATGGGGGGCCATATATGGGGGAGGGGATCTGTATATAGGATGGGGGGGCATATATGGGGGAGGGGATCTGTAGATAGGATGGGGGGGGTCATATATGGGGGAGGGGATCTGTATATAAGATGTGGGGGTCATATATGGTGGAGGGGATCTGTATATAGGATGGGGGGCCATATATGGGGGAGGGGATCTGTATATAGGATGGGGGGCCATATATGGGGGAGGAGATCTGTATATAGGATGGGGGGGTCATATATGGGGAATGGGATCTGTATATAGGATGGGGGGGCCATATATGGGGGAGGGGATCTGTATATAGGATGGGGGGCCATATATGGGGGAGGGGATCTGTATATAGGATGGGGGGGCCATATATGGGGGAGGGGATCTGTATATAGGATGGGGGGCCATATATGGGGGAGGGGATCTGTATATAGGATGGGGGGCCATATATGGGGGAGGGGATCTGTATATAGGATGGGGGGCCATATATGGGGGAGGGGATCTGTATATAGGATGGGGGGCCATATATGGGGGAGGGGATCTGTATATAGGATGGGGGGGCCATATATGGGGGAGGGGATCTGTATATAGGATGGGGGGGCCATATATGGGGGAGGGGATCTGTATATAGGATGGGGGGCCATATATGGGGGAGGGGATCTGTATATAGGATGGGGGGCCATATATGGGGGAGGGGATCTGTATATAGGATGGGGGGCCATATATGGGGGAGGGGATCTGTATATAGGATGGGGGGACATATATGGGGGAGGGGGTCTGTATATAGGATGGGGGGACATATATGGGGGAGGGGATCTGTATATTGGATGGGGGGCCATATATGGGGGAGGGGATCTGTATATTGGATGGGGGGGCCATATATGGGGGAGGGGATCTGTATATAGGATGGGGGGCCATATATGGGGGAGGGGATCTGTATATAGGATGGGGGGACATATATGGGGGAGGGGGTCTGTATATAGGATGGGGGGCCATGTATGGTGGAGGGGATCTGTATATAGGATGGGGGGCCATATATGGGGGAGGGGATCTGTATATAGGATGGGGGGCCATATATGGGGGAGGGGATCTGTATATTGGATGGGGGGTCATATATGGGGGATGGGATCTGTAGATAGGATGGGGGGGGTCATATATGGGGGAGGGGATCTGTATATAAGATGTGGGGGGTCATATGTGGGGGAGGGGATCTGTATATAGGATGGGGGGCCATATATGGGGGATGGGATTTGTATATAGGATGGGGGGCCATATATGGGGGAGGGGGTCTGTATATAGGATGGGGGGCCATATATGGGGGATGGGATCTGTAGATAGGATGGGGGGGGTCATATATGGGGGAGGGGATCTGTATATAAGATGTGGGGGGTCATATATGGGGGAGGGGATCTGTATATAGGATGGGGGGCCATATATGGGGGAGGGGATCTGTATATAGGATGGGGGGCCATATATGGGGGAGGGGATCTGTATATAGGATGGGGGGACATATATGGGGGAGGGGGTCTGTATATAGGATGGGGGGACATATATGGGGGAGGGGATCTGTATATTGGATGGGGGGGCATATATGGGGGAGGGGATCTGTATATAGGATGGGGGGCCATATATGGGGGAGGGGATCTGTATATAGGATGGGGGGACATATATGGGGGAGGGGATCTGTATATTGGATGGGGGGACATATATGGGGAGGGGTCTGTATATAGGATGGGGGGACATATATGGGGGAGGGGATCTGTATATAGGATGGGGGGCCATATATGGGGGAGGGGATCTGTATATTGGATGGGGGGCCATATATGGGGGAGGGGATCTGTATATTGGATGGGGGGCCATATATGGGGGAGGGGATCTGTATATTGGATGGGGGGCCATATATGGGGGAGGGGATCTGTATATAGGATGGGGGGCCATATATGGGGGAGGGGATCTGTATATTGGATGGGGGGCCATATATGGGGGAGGGGATCTGTATATTGGATGGGGGGCCATATATGGGGGAGGGGATCTGTATATAGGATGGGGGGCCATATATGGGGGAGGGGATCTGTATATTGGATGGGGGGCCATATATGGGGGATTGGGGGGTAATATATGGGGGAGGGGTCTGTGTATAGGACAGGGAGCATCCCCAGAGATCATGTGATTCTGGATGAAGTAACTCCGCCCACTTTTACCGTGCTGCTCCAGCTCTTCTTGTGTCTCATTGTGTCTCGCTCTCTTCTCCCCCACAGGATGGCGCTGGAACTGCAGGCGGTGGTGATGGCGGTGGGCGGCGGCTCGCGGATGAGTGACCTCACCAGTAGTATCCCGAAGGCCCTCCTCCCGGTGGGGAACAAACCTCTCCTGTGGTACCCGCTGAGCATGCTGGAGAGGGCCGGATTCGAGGGTGAGAAATGCTGATGTATGAAGAGGACCAATCACTGAGTCCTGGGAGCCCATGGACGCACCCAGCGCCTGTAATACTATAGGGGGGCCCATGGACGCACCCGGCGCCTGTAATACTATAGGGGGGCCCATGGACGCACCCAGCGCCTGTAATACTATAGGGGGAGCCCATGGACGCACCCAGCGCCTGTAATACTATAGGGGGGCCCATGGACGCACCCGGACGTAATACACCCGGCACCTGTAATACTATAGGGGGGCCCATGGACGCACCCAGCGCCTGTAATACTATAGGGGGGCCCATGGACGCACCCAGCGCCTGTAATACTATAGGGGGCCCATGGACGCACCCAGCGCCTGTAATACTATAGGGGGGCCCATGGACGCACCCAGCGCCTGTAATACTATAGGGGAGCCCATGGACGCACCCAGCGCCTGTAATACTATAGGGGGGCCCATGGACGCACCCAGCGCCTGTAATACTATAGGGGGGCCCATGGACGCACCCAGCGCCTGTAATACTATAGGGGGGCCCATGGACGCACCCAGCGCCTGTAATACTATAGGGGGGCCCATGGACGCACCCGGCCCCTGTAATACTATAGGGGGGCCCATGGACGCACCCAGCGCCTGTAATACTATAGGGGGGCCCATGGACGCACCCGGCGCCTGTAATACTATAGGGGGGCCCATGGACGCACCCAGCACCTGTAATACTATAGGGGGCCCATGGACGCACCCAGCGCCTGTAATACTATAGGGGGGCCCATGGACGCACCCAGCGCCTGTAATACTATAGGGGAGCCCATGGACGCACCCGCCCCTGTAATACTATAGGGGGGCCCATGGACGCACCCAGCACCTGTAATACTATAGGGGGGCCCATGGACGCACCCAGCGCCTGTAATACTATAGGGGGGCCCATGGACGCACCCGGCACCTGTAATACTATAGGGGGGCCCATGGACGCACCCAGCGCCTGTAATACTATAGGGGGCCCATGGACGCACCCAGCGCCTGTAATACTATAGGGGGGCCCATGGACGCACCCAGCCCTGTAATACTATAGGGGGGCCCATGGACGCACCCAGCGCCTGTAATACTATAGGGGGGCCCATGGACGCACCCAGCACCTGTAATACTATAGGGGAGCCCATGGACGCACCCGGCCCCTGTAATACTATAGGGGGGGCCCATGGACGCACCCAGCACCTGTAATACTATAGGGGGGCCCATGGACGCACCCAGCGCCTGTAATACTATAGGGGGGCCCATGGACGCACCCGGCACCTGTAATACTATAGGGGGAGTCCCTGGACGCACCCAGCGCCTGTAATACTATAGGGGGGCCCATGGACGCACCCGGCGCCTGTAATACTATAGGGGGGCCCATGGACGCACCCAGCGCCTGTAATACTATAGGGGGGCCCATGGACGCACCCAGCGCCTGTAATACTATAGGGGGGCCCATGGACGCACCCAGCGCCTGTAATACTATAGGGGGGCCCATGGACGCACCCGGCCCCTGTAATACTATAGGGGAGCCCATGGACGCACCCAGCGCCTGTAATACTATAGGGGGGCCCATGGACGCACCCGGCCCCTGTAATACTATAGGGGAGCCCATGGACACACCCAGCGCCTGTAATACTATAGGGGGGCCCATGGACGCACCCGGCACCTGTAATACTATAGGGGGAGTCCCTGGACGCACCCAGCGCCTGTAATACTATAGGGGAGCCCATGGACGCACCCGGCGCCTGTAATACTATAGGGGGGCCCATGGACGCACCCAGCGCCTGTAATACTATAGGGGGGCCATGGACGCACCCGGCGCCTGTAATACTATAGGGGGGCCCATGGACGCACCCGGCGCCTGTAATACTATAGGGGGGCCCATGGACGCACCCGGCCCCTGTAATACTATAGGGGGAGCCCCTGGACACACCCAGCGCCTGTAATACTATAGGGGGGCCCATGGACGCACCCAGCGCCTGTAATACTATAGGGGGGCCCATGGACGCACCCGGCCCCTGTAATACTATAGGGGAGCCCATGGACGCACCCGGCCCCTGTAATACTATAGGGGAGCCCATGGACGCACCCAGCGCCTGTAATACTATAGGGGAGCCCATGGTTGCACCCGGAGCCTGTAATACTATAGGGGGGCCCATGGACGCACCCAGCGCCTGTAATACTATAGGGGGGCCCATGGACGCACCCAGCGCCTGTAATACTATAGGGGAGCCCATGGACGCACCCAGCACCTGTAATACTATAGGGGGGCCCATGGACGCACCCAGCGCCTGTAATACTATAGGGGAGCCCATGGACGCACCCGGAGCCTGTAATACTATAGGGGGGCCCATGGACGCACCCAGCGCCTGTAATACTATAGGGGGGCCCATGGACGCACCCAGCGCCTGTAATACTATAGGGGGGCCCATGGACGCACCCAGCGCCTGTAATACTATAGGGGGGCCCATGGACGCACCCAGCGCCTGTAATACTATAGGGGAGCCCATGGACGCACCCAGCACCTGTAATACTATAGGGGGAGCCCATGGACGCACCCAGCGCCTGTAATACTATAGGGGAGCCCATGGACGCACCCAGCGCCTGTAATACTATAGGGGGGCCCATGGACGCACCCAGCGCCTGTAATACTATAGGGGAGCCCATGGACGCACCCGGAGCCTGTAATACTATAGGGGGGCCCATGGACGCACCCAGCGCCTGTAATACTATAGGGGAGCCCATGGACGCACCCAGCGCCTGTAATACTATAGGGGGGCCCATGGACGCACCCGGAGCCTGTAATACTATAGGGGAGCCCATGGACGCACCCGGAGCCTGTAATACTATAGGGGGGCCCATGGACGCACCCGGAGCCTGTAATACTATAGGGGGAGCCCATGGACGCACCCAGCGCCTGTAATACTATAGGGGAGCCCATGGACGCACCCAGCGCCTGTAATACTATAGGGGGAGCCCATGGACGCACCCAGCGCCTGTAATACTATAGGGGGAGCCCCATAGCAATAGAGGACATTGGGAGTCAGATAATCAATACCACCTCTACTACTAATAATAATAATACTGGTAGTAATAATATTATTATTCTAATATGAATAACACAAATAAATGTACTGCTGATAATGATTCTATTCTATCATTATATTATCATTATAGTAATAATAATAACAATTCTGTTACATTGGAAATAATACTATTAAAAAATATATTGTTATTAAAAATATCGGTAATAATAATAATAATAGTAATTATATTCTAATAGGAATAATACTTGGTGGGAAAAAAGAAAAATACTAACAATTATTTCCCATTAAAAATCATAATAACATAAAAAAACTTAAACAAATAAAATTATTATTGTAACTAATTATAGCTGTGATGATAAATACAAATATATTCTAAAGATAATAATAATACCAATTTGACAAATAAATAAAAATACTATTACTAGTAATAATGAAAACAACAATTATATCCCATTAGAAATAATAATTAAAAAAAAAACAATAAATTTAAACGTATAAAACAATTATTGTCACCAATTCCAGCTGTAATAATAATAATAATAATAATAATAATAATAATAATAATAATAATCATCGTATTATTAATGGAATAGAATTGTTCTGTTCATATCTGCGAATCGGATGCGATTTGCTTAACATGTGACCCGGTTCCCACGTGCTGGGCGGCCGCGGTGCGATTTTTGGGTTTCCGGTTCAGGTAAAAATTTGCCCCCGAATTGAATTCCCCAGTTGAATCGATGAACAGAACCGCACCGCGCTGAAACCGCGGCCGCATACAAATACTGGTAGTAATAATATTAATCATATCAATTCTATTCTTTTACGAATAATACTCGGTGGGAATAAAATACATAAAAATCCTTCTACAGGAAGTCCCCGGGGTCAAAAGGGAGGGAGACAACAGGAAGTGAGAGGAAATTTCCCCCTAGGAAGGAAAACTCACTCCTGGAAGAGTTATTATGGAGAAAAGAAGCTTTATTGCCTACTGGGGGCACATACACCCCCCCTCCTGCCCAGGCGAAATTTAATTTCATTCATTTCGATTTTTATTGGAACTGCGACATTGCGGCGGACACATCGGACACTTTTGACAAATTTTTGGGACCATTCACATTTATACAGCGATCAGAGCTATAAAAATGCACTGATTACTGTGTAAATGTGACTGGCAGGGAAGGGGTTAACCACTAGGGGGCGAGGAAGGGGTTAAATGTGTTCCCTAGGGAGTGATTCTAACTGTAGGGGGAGGGGACTGACTGGGGGACTTGACTGATCTCTGTTCCATCAGTCTCCTCTCCCTGACAGGATGTGGGTCTCTGTGTTTACACCCCATCATTACACGCAGAGCTCCACCTCCCTGCTCAGTTACTGGGCAATCGCGGCCGCTGGGCACACGCATCATGTTCCCAGTAACATGGTGGGTACGCGCGCCACCGCCGGCGCGCACGAGCTCCCTAGCGGCTTTAAAAGAGGAGGACGTCATATGACATCCTGTCAGAACAACTGAGCTACCTTGCCGCCGGCTGGTAGTGGGGTGGTCAATGACCCCGCCCCCTGGGTGTGTCCTGTAGAGGTGATGTAGTGACCCCGCCCCCTGTGTGTGTCCTGTAGAGGTGATAGTGGTGACCCCGCCCCCTGTGTGTGTTCTGTAGAGGTGATCGTGGTGACCCCGCCCCCTGTGTGTCCTGTAGAGGTGATTGTGGTGACCCCGCCCCCTGTGTGTGTCCTGTAGAGGTGATAGTGGTGACCCCGCCCCCTGTGTGTCCTGTAGAGGTGATCGTGGTGACCCCGCCCCCTGTGTGTCCTGTAGAGGTGATTGTGGTGACCCCGCCCCCTGTGTGTGTCCTGTAGAGGTGATAGTGGTGACCCCGCCCCCTGTGTGTCCTGTAGAGGTGATCGTGGTGACCCCGCCCCCTGTGTGTGTCCTGTAGAGGTGATCGTGGTGACCCCGCCCCCTGTGTGTTCTGTAGAGGTGATGTAGTGACCCCGCCCCCTGTGTGTCCTGTAGAGGTGATCATGGTGACCCCGCCCCCTGTGTGTCCTGTAGAGATGATGTATTGACCCCGCCCCCTGTGTGTCCTGTAGAGGTGATCGTGGTGACCCCGCCCCGTGTGTGTGTTCTGTAGAGGTGATCGTGGTGACCCCGCCCCCTGTGTGTGTCCTGTAGAGGTGATAGTGGTGACCCCGCCCCCTGTGTGTCCTGTAGAGGTGATCGTGGTGACCCCGCCCCCTGTGTGTCCTGTAGAGGTGATGTATTGACCCCGCCCCCTGTGTGTCCTGTAGAGGTGATGTGGTGACCCCGCCCCCTGTGTGTCCTGTAGAGGTGATGTGGTGACCCCGCCCCCTGTGTGTCCTGTAGAGGTGATTGTGGTGACCCCGCCCCCTGTGTGTGTCCTGTAGAAGTGATTGTGGTGACCCCGCCCCCTGTGTGTGTCCTGTAGAGGTGATTGTGGTGACCCCGCCCCCTGTGTGTCCTGTAGAGGTGATCGTGGTGACCCCGCCCCCTGTGTGTCCTGTAGAGGTGATGTGTGGTGACCCCGCCCCCTGTGTGTCCTGTAGAGGTGATGTATTGACCCCGCCCCCTGTGTGTCCTGTAGAGGTGATGTATTGACCCCGCCCCCTGTGTGTGTCCTGTAGAGGTGATGTATTGACCCCGCCCCCTGTGTGTCCTGTAGAGGTGATGTTTTGACCCCGCCCCCTGTGTGTGTCCTGTAGAGGTGATGTATTGACCCCGCCCCCTGTGTGTGTCCTGTAGAGGTGATGTATTGACCCCGCCCCCTGTGTGTGTCCTGTAGAGGTGATGTATTGACCCCGCCCCCTGTGTGTCCTGTAGAGGTGATCGTGGTGACCCCGCCCCCTGTGTGTCCTGTAGAGGTGATTGTGGTGACCCCGCCCCCTGTGTGTGTCCTGTAGAGGTGATCGTGGTGACCCCGCCCCCTGTGTGTCCTGTAGAGGTGATTGTGGTGACCCCGCCCCCTGTGTGTCCTGTAGAGGTGATTGTGGTGACCCCGCCCCCTGTGTGTGTCCTGTAGAGGTGATTGTGGTGACCCCGCCCCCTGTGTGTCCTGTAGAGGTGATAGTGGTGACACCGCCCCGTGTGTGTGTCCTGTAGAGGTGATCGTGGTGACCCCGCCCCCTGTGTGTCCTGTAGAGGTGATAGTGGTGACACCGCCCCGTGTGTGTGTCCTGTAGAGGTGATGTATTGACCCCGCCCCCTGTGTGTTCTGTAGAGGTGATCGTGGTGACCCCGCCCCCTGTGTGTCCTGTAGAGGTGATAGTGGTGACACCGCCCCGTGTGTGTGTCCTGTAGAGGTGATGTATTGACCCCGCCCCCTGTGTGTTCTGTAGAGGTGATCGTGGTGACCCCGCCCCCTGTGTGTTCTGTAGAGGTGATCGTGGTGACCCCGCCCCCTGTGTGTCCTGTAGAGGTGATGTATTGACCCCACCCCCTGTGTGTGTCCTGTAGAGGTGATGTATTGACCCCACCCCCTGTGTGTGTCCTGTAGAGGTGATGTATTGACCCCACCCCCTGTGTGTGTCCTGTAGAGGTGATGTATTGACCCCGCCCCCTGTGTGTGTCCTGTAGAGGTGATGTATTGACCCCGCCCCCTGTGTGTGTCCTGTAGCGGTGATTGTGGTGACCCCGCCCCCTGTGTGTCCTGTAGAGGTGATTGTGGTGACCCCGCCCCCTGTGTGTGTCCTGTAGAGGTGATCGTGGTGACCCCGCCCCCTGTGTGTCCTGTAGAGGTGATTGTGGTGACCCCGCCCCCTGTGTGTGTTCTGTAGAGGTCATCGTAGTGACCCCGCCCCCTGTGTGTCCTGTAGAGGTGATTGTGGTGACCCCGCCCCCTGTGTGTGTTCTGTAGAGGTGATCGTAGTGACCCCGCCCCCTGTGTGTCCTGTAGAGGTGATTGTGGTGACCCCGCCCCCTGTGTGTTCTGTAGAGGTGATCGTGGTGACCCCGCCCCATGTGTGTCCTGTAGAGGTGATTGTGGTGACCCCGCCCCCTGTGTGTCCTGTAGAGGTGATGTATTGACCCCGCCCCCTGTGTGTCCTGTAGAGGTGATGTAGTGACCCCGCCCCCTGTGTGTGTCCTGTAGAGGTGATCGTGGTGACCCCGCCCCCTGTGTGTCCTGTAGAGGTGATTGTGGTGACCCCACCCCGTGTGTTTTCTGTAGAGGTGATCGTGGTGACCCCGCCCCCTGTGTGTCCTGTAGAGGTGATTGTGGTGACCCCGCCCCCTGTGTGTTCTGTAGAGGTGATGTAGTGACCCCGCCCCCTGTGTGTGTCCTGTAGAGGTGATCGTGGTGACCCCGCCCCCTGTGTGTCCTGTAGAGGTGATTGTGGTGACCCCACCCCGTGTGTGTGTTCTGTAGAGGTGATGTATTGACCCCGCCCCCTGTGTGTTCTGTAGAGGTGATCGTGGTGACCCCGCCCCCTGTGTGTCCTGTAGAGGTGATGTATTGACTCCGCCCCCTGTGTGTCCTGTAGAAGTGATGTATTGACCCCACCCCCTGTTTGTCCTGTAGAGGTGATCGTGGTGACCACCCGGGAGGTTCAGAAGTTTGTCCCGGATATGAAGATGAAGGTGGAGGTGGTGTGTCTGCCGGAGGACAAGGCTCTGGAAATGGGGACGGCCGACTCCCTGCGTTACATCTACTCCAAGATCAAGGTGAGACCAACCTAGGACCCTCCCACATGATCAATGGCCAACCTAGGACCCTCCCACCTGATCAATGGCCAACCTAAGACCCTCCCACCTGATGGATGGCAAACCTAGGACCCTCCCACCTGATTAATAGCCAACCTAGGACCCTCCCACCAGATCAATGGCCAACCTAGGACCCTCCCACCTGATCAATGGCCAACCTAGGACCCTCCCACCTGATCGATGGCAAACCTAGGACCCTCCCACCTGATTAATGGCCAACCTAGGACCCTCCCACCTAATCAATGGCCAACCCAGGACCCTCCCACCTAATCAATGGCCAACCTAGGACCCTCCCACCTGATCAATAGCCAACCTAGGACCCTCCCACCTGATCAATGGCCAACCTAGGACCCTCCCACCTGATCAATGGCCACCTAGGACCCTCCCACCTGATCAATGGCCACCTAGGACCCTCCCACCTGATCAATGGCCAACCTAGGACCCTCCCACCTGATTAATGGCCAACCTAGGACCCTTCCACCAGATCAATTGCCAACCCAGGACCCTCCCACCTGATCAATAGCCAACCTAGGACCCTCCTATCTGATCAATGGCCACCTAGGACCCTCCCACCTGATTAGTGGCCACCTAGGACCCTCCCACCCAATGAATGGCCATCTAGGACCCTCCCACCTGATTAATGGCCAACCTAGGACCCTCCCATCTGATCAATGGCCATCTAGGACACTCCCACCTGATTAGTGGCCACCTAGGACCCTCCCACCCAATGAATGGCCATCTAGGACCCTCCCACCTGATTAGTGGCCATCTAGGACCCTCCCAGCTGGATCTGCTGCTCTTATTACCTGTGTCTCCCCCTCTTGTTTCCCTCAGACTGACGTCCTGGTTGTCAGCTGTGACCTGATAACGGAAGTGGCGCTGCATGAGGTCGTTGACTTGTTCCGCGCCCACAACGCCACGCTCTCCATGCTGATGAGGAAGGTGGCGGAATCCAGCGAGCACATCCCAGGACAGAAGGGGAAGCAGAAGGCCGGTAAGTTGTGTCCGCCGGGCCGTGTCTGTACTGTGGGGGGAAGGGAAGGGGGTCAGTATTGTGCCAACAGCTGGAGGAATGACGGCGCCAATAGAGTCCTCCTAATAAATCAGATTACAGAGCGCCATTGTTTACATCGGGGCCCAACAATGTCCTCCACAGACCTCTTCAGTCCTGTACTATGTCTGCAGTCTCTGACCATCTCCTGTACTATGTCTGCAGTCTCTGATCATCTCCTGTACTATGTCTGCAGTCTCTGATCATCTCCTGTATTATGTCTGCAGTCTCTGACCATCTATTGCATTATGTCTGCAGTCTCTGACCATCTCCTGTACTGTGTCTGCAGTCTCTGACCATCTCCTGTACTATGTCTGCAGTCTCTGATCATCTCCTGTATTGTCTGCAGTCTCTGATCATCTCCTGTATTATGTCTGCAGTCTCTGATCATCTCCTGTACTATGTCTGCAGTCTCTGATCATCTCCTGTACTATGTCTGCAGTCTCTGACCATCTCCTGTATCATGTCTGCAGTCTCTGGCCATCTCCTGTATTATGTGGGCGGGTAGGTGGGGGTCACTCTGGTGGTCTTCAGTGTTTTGATGTTCCGTATTGTCGGTGATTTCTGTCAGTGGAAGAACGGGACTTCATCGGGGTGGACAGCAGCGACTCGCGCCTCTTGTTATTGGCCAATGAGGAGGATCTGGACGACGGCCTGGACCTGAAGAAATGCATCTTCCAGAGGTTGGTAGGAGACGTGGACGGGGCTGGGAATGGGGGTGCTGGTATGATGTCAGTTAAGGGGGAGGGGCATACATGATCTGAAGGGGGAGGGGCATACATGATCTGAAGGGGGAGGGGCATACATGATCTGAAGGGGGAGGGGCATACATGATCTGAAGGGGGAGGGGCATACATGATCTGAAGGGGGAGGGGCATACATGATCTGAAGGGGGAGGGGCATACATGATCTGAAGGGGGAGGGGAATGCATGATCAGAGGGGGGAGAGGCATACATGATCGGTGGGGGGAGGGGCATGCAAGATCTAAGGGGGGGAGGGGCATGCATGATCTGAAGGGGGAGGGGCATGCATGATCTGAGGTGGGAGGGGCATACATGATCGGTGGGGTGAGGGGCGTGAATGATCTGAAGGGGGAGGGGCATACATGATCTGAGGGGGGAGGGGCATACATGATCTGAGGGGGGAGGGGCATGCATGATCTGAGGGGGGAGGGGCATGCATGATCTGAGGGGGGAGGGGCATGCATGATATGAGGGGGGGGCATACATGATCTGAAGGGGAGGGGCATACATGATCTGAAGGGGGAGGGGCATACATGATCTGAAGGGGGAGGGGCATACATGATCTGAAGGGGGAGGGGAATGCATGATCAGAGGGGGGAGAGGCATACATGATCGGTGGGGGGAGCGGCATGCAAGATCTGAGGGGGGGAGGGGCATGCATGATCTGAGGTGGGAGGGGCATACATGATCGGTGGGGTGAGGGGCGTGCATGATCTGAAGGGAGAGGGGCGTGCATGATCTGAGGAGGGAGGGGCATGCATGATCGGTGGGGTGAGGGGAGTGCATGATCTGAAGGGAGAGGGGCGTGCATGATCTGAGGAGGGAGGGGCATGCATGATCTGAGGTGGGAGGGGCATACATGATCGGTGCGGTGAGGGGCAATTTTTATACGATGTGGTTTAGATTTATCAAAAATATATAAAAGTAGTATCAGTATTTATGAATAATATTACACATAATTAAAATAATGAATTGTTGTTATGTGTAACAATAATAATCATTTCTACATAAGAATACAAATAATAGAAATTAGATTGCATGTGATCCTATTATTTATACTTGTTGTTATTTGTAGTAGTTTCAGTATTTATAATAATATTATACAGAAATAATTAAAATAATGTCATTTTATTTTGTATAATAATAATTAGAGTGCATGTGATCCTATGTTATTTATTATGGTTAATAGTTGCAGTATTTATAAATAATAATAATAAGAAGAAGAATTATTACACATAAATAATGATTTTTAACCACTTGAGGCCCGCGCTACCGTCGGATGACGGCAACAGCGCGGACCTCAATATCCAACATGCCGTCATTTGACGGCATGTCTTTCTGGCGTTCCCAGCGCGCGCTGTACAGCGCGCTGCGGGGAAGCCCTGTGTTGTCCGTGTCCCTTGGACACGGCCAATCACAGATCGCGGCAAACGGCCAATCAGAGCGGCCGTTTGCAATGCGATCTGTGGGCGAATGAGAGATGATCTCTCATAGATCATCTCTCATTGCCGGCTGACACAGAGACAATGTCCTGTCTCTGGAAGGGAGGAGCCCGATCTGTGTTCCTTCCTACATAGGGACACAGATCGGTCACCCCCCCAGTCACCCCCCCCTCCCCTACAGTTAGAACACACCTAGCATACACATTTAACCCCTTCCTCACCCCCTAGTGTTAACCCCTTCAATGCCAGTCACATTTATACTGTAATTAGTGCATATTTATAGCACTGATCGCAGTATAAATGTGAATGGCGCCAAAAATGTGTCAAAAGTGTCCGATGTGTCCGCCATAACGTCGCAGTAAAAATAAAAATCGCAGATCGCCGCCATTTCTAGTAAAAAAAAAATAATAAAAAATAATAATTCTCTCCCCTATTTTGTAAGCGCTATAACTTTTGCGCAAACCAGTCGCTTATTGCGATTTTTTTTTTTTTTTTTTTTTACCAAAAATATGTAGAAGAATACGTATCGCCCTAAACTGAGAAAAAAAAATGTGTTTTTTTTTTTAATTGGGATATTTATTATAGCAACAAGTAAAAAATATTGTATTTTTCTTCAAAATTGTCGCTCTTTTTTGTTTATAGCGCAAAAAATAAAAATCGCACAGGCGATCAAATACCACCAAAAGAAAGCTCTACTTGTGGGGAAAAAAGGACGTAAATTTTGTTTGGGAGCCACGTCGCACGACCGCGCAATTGTCAGTTAAAGCGACGCAGTGCCGGAAGCTGAAATTTCACCTGGGCAGGAGGGGGGTGTAAGTGCCCAGTAAGCAAGTGGTTAATAAGTGGAGTAATTATTGATTTTCAGCGTCACGTTTCACATCCAGGCACGTTCTGCGGTCGGCGGATCATCGAGTCAGAACTTTATTCTCAGTAGTTGTCCCATTAATAATCGCAGTGATGTCGCGGCGTGTAATATAGGAGAATACGGCGAGATCTGGCGCACATTTCTGGGATAATCGCTCACAGGGGAGGCGGCAAGTTTTAGAATGAAATAAAACAAATCTGATCTCTATATAGAGAGAAAGACCCCTCGGGACACGCGGCTGGACGCACACGTAGCGCCATACGAAGGTCCGGCGCGGTTGACTTGCGATCCCTATTATGATGGACAGAGGTCACAGGTCAATTACTTCAAAGGTCACAGGTCGTCCTGCAGGTGTGGCTTCCTCCTGCCATTCCGGTCTCCTCTCACGTTACAGATGGCAGCACTCCACACTTACAATCGATTCAGTGAAGTGAAGGACGCGACGGGCTGTGATTGGCTGGAGCGTTTCCTCCATTTCTAGACAGATGTCCGTCCTTCCTGGGCGCTGCGATCGCCTGAGTGCTGGAGGGGGAGGGGCCAGAGAACAATGCAGATTCACCGCACTCCATACATTCTATATACACAATCTATTCTATAGGGGGACCGATAATACATCCCCTCACCGCACACTTTATTAGGTCCCCCTTGCTAGTTTGAACTTGGTTTGAACTTCAGCAAGTCGCCTTCACCACGTCTAGAGGCCTCAATGAGTTGCTGCCGTGTGATTGGATGATTAGCGATTTGTGTTACCGAGCGTCAGAACAGGTGTGCCTAATAAAGTGTCCGGTGAGTGGATGTTTCCATAGAGGTCGGAGGATCGCTGAGTTGCTGGGAAGTCCCGGGACGGGTCGGAATTCTTGGCTCCAGTGATCTCATGTAAATTCCCTCGCGTGTTTATAAATTCCGGGGAGTCCGATCACGCGCGTCTTCCCCTCTCCGGGATTAGTCAATGAATGTTAATTAGGTGTCGGGAAGATGAAAACCCTGATAAACGCAATTTGGCGGGAAGTTGGAGGAAAGCGCAGAGAGCGTCCAGTTCTTCCAGAATCCCCTCTGACCGGGAGGGGGAGGGGGAGGGGGCATCATGGCGGCTGTCTCTGCGTGGCGTCCCATAATTCCCTATTGTTGCCGACCCAACGCCTAGAGATGGCTGTGGGGGTGGGGAAAGCCCGGCGTCTGGAATGGCCCCCCTGGGTTGGCCTAACTTTCCTCAATTGGGGTGCTTGGTAGACCATCCAAAGAAGAGGCGGGGCAAGCTGCTGGACTAAGAACTCCAACCAATAGAGAGGGAAGTCCTTAGATCTCCAACCAATAGTGAGGGAAGTCCTTAGATCTCCAACCAATACAGAGGGAAGTCCTTAGATCTCCAACCAATACAGAGGGAAGTCCTTAGATCTCCAACCAATAGAGAGGGAAGTCTTTAGATCTCCAACCAATAGTGAGGGAAGTCCTTAGATCTCCAACCAATAGAGAGGGAAGTCTTTAGATCTCCAACCAATAGAGAGGGAAGTCCTTAGATCTCCAACCAATAGAGAGGGAAGTCTTTAGATCTCCAACCAATAGAGAGGGAAGTCCTTACATCTCCAACCAATAGAGAGGGAAGTCCTTAGATCTCCGACAAATAGAGAGGGAAGTCCTTAGATCTCCAACCAATAGAGAGGGAAGTCCTTGGAGCTCCAACCAATACAGAGGGAAGTCCTTGGAGCTCCAACCAATACAGAGGGAAGTCCTTAGCCAGCAGACTCAGCCAGCACCCCCCAACCGCCAACAGACTCAAAGGCCGCACCCCCCCACCCCTGCCAACAGACTGCTTGCATCCCCCGGCCAGTGGACACAGCCAGCATCCCCCCCCCACCCCCACCAGCAGACTCAGCCAGCACACCCCCCCCCCCCCACCCCCACCAGCAGACTCAGCCAGCACCCCACCCACTGCCAGCAGACTGCTTGCATCCCCCGGCCAGCGGACTCAGCCAGCAACCCCCCGCTAGCGGATTCAGCCACCACCCCCGCCAGCGGACTTACCTAGCAGCCTCCCCACCAGCGGACTCATCCAGCAGCCCCCCTCATCTAGCAACCCCTCCTCCTGTAGACTCTTCAAGCAACACACACACCCCTGAGCACAGAAACACCCCGACCACCCCATCTGGTTAGCAGAGCCGACTGATCCAGGTGGACCACTGTCTGCCCGGCACTTACCCCATCACCTAGCTCTAATCAGGTTATTAAAAAAAAAACTGGCCGCTGTAATTCATGTGCCCAAAGGTGCCAGATGCATGAATATGGGGCAGCAGTGGATATAGGGGGTGGAGAGGAGAGAGTGCATTTTGGTTCTGCTGTTTTGAAAAGAGTCCTCAGTGCTTCTTGTGAATGTGACACAGTCACACATGAAACTGTATTTGGACCTCTGGGCAGTGGGCACTGAGGGCTAGGACAGACTTGCAGAGTTTTGTTATACTGAATAGACCTGTGAGTTTGCTATCCCACAAGAATGCATTGGCTGGAGAGATTTTGAGCTCCCAGTTCTGTATAGAGGGCTGTGAGACAGACCCAGGCCCTGACATCCTGGGCCCCAGCTGACCCCCACATCCCATGGGCACTGTCTGCACTAGTGACTGTAAGGCTGCATTGATGGACACTGATCAGGCTGTACTGATAGTCACTGGTGAGGCAGCATTGATGGGCATGGCACTGGTGAGTCTGCACTGATGGGCACTGGTGAGGCTGCATTAAGGGCACTAATCAGGCTGCGTTGATAATCACTGATCAGGCTGCACTGATGCCTGGGCACTCTCTGCACCGGTGAGGCTGCACTGATGGGCACTCTCTGCACCGGTGAGGCTGCACTGATGGGCACTGTCTGCACAGATGAGACTGCATGGATGGGGCAGTGTCTGCACTGGTAAGGTGGCACTGATCAGGCTGCATTGATGGGCACTCTCTTTTGGTGGTATTTGGTCACAGTTTTATTTTTTTTTGCGCTATAAACACAAAAGAGAGACATTTTTAAAACAAACAACCAATATTTTAGACTTTTTGCTATAATAAATATCCCCCCCAAAAAAATATATATATTTCTTCATCAGTCTAGGCCAAGATGTATTTTATTTTTTCTGGTAAAAAAAATAAATAAAACTCAATAATCGTGTATTGATTGGTTTGCGTAAAAGTTATAGCATCTACAAAATAGGGAATAGATTTGACATTTTTATTATTTAATTTTTTTTCTAGTAATGCCAGTGATCAGCGTTTTTTTTTTTTTTTTTTTTACCAGGACTGCGACATTGGGGCGGACAGATTGGACACTTTTTTCGGACTAGTGAAAGTTATACAGCGATCAGAGCTAAAAATAGTAAATCCCCACAGATTTTTGTATAAATGTCACTGGCAGGGAAGAGGTTAACACTAGGGGGGGCGATCAAGGGGTTAAGTGTTCCATAGGGTCGCCGGTGGATATCGCAGCCGCTGGCCACGCGCATCAGCTCCAGCGTCACGCCGTGGGGCGCTGGGGAGCCAACCTGCTGCCGTATAACTACGGCGGTTGATCGGCAAGGTGTTAATGGGCCACTTGACTGGACTTGCCCCCCCCCAGGCCTAAGGCTGCCAGCCCTCCCCTGAGTTCTCGGATCCCCAAATGATATAAATAGAAGTTCTACAGAGACCAGCAGAAGTCATTCGATCTTCTGATTAGAAATTGAAATCCTTGGATCTCCAACCAATGCAAATAGAAGTTTTTAGATCTCCAGCCGATGCCATTAGAAGTCCTTGGCTCATCCTGATGGCTGAGGTTCAGCTGCCCTCTATAGATGAAGCCCATCCCATAATACAGAGGTGACCTGAACTGTGTAATCAGTATAATTGAGTCCTGTACAGGGATCCTGATTAAGGGGGATGGTTTTGCCCCTGAAACGCGTTGGCTGCCTTTTTTGTTTTCTGTTAGGTTGTTTGTGGAATCAAATTCTTTAGGATTCTAAGAAACATTTTTGTTGGGTGCCCCTTGTTGGCCCCATTATACATGGTAGGACATCCACAATTGATTGGGCCTCCGGAGTCAGTTGGCGGCCGGGGTCCAGTGGGCGACTTACAACCATAAATACTTGCAGTACTGGGTTTGGTGAGCTCCTGATGGATGGCACCACATTGGGTGCTTCGGTGAGCTCCTGATGAATGGCCCCACCAGAGTCCCATTGGGGACCCCATCCTCAAGCAGTAGAATTTGTGCCGTCGATCCTCATCTGACACCAATACAGGGAACCCTTCAGCTGGCAGTGAGATGGGAGACCGGTGACGGGTTGCCACCAACTCATGTAAGACCGCTTCTTTCCTGTAACTACTGCCTGAGGAAAGGGGCCCTCAGTGGCCCCATAACATTGCACCATGGGGGTCCATCACATATATATGACCCCTTTGGTATTCTCTTTTTTTGGACCTCTTTGGTGGTGCCATCCATCAGTCGTTCACCAAGATAAAGGTTTATGGCTGTAAGGGGCTCCTGTGTATTTTATGGAGGCCATCCGACCCCCCGTCACCAACTGGCCCCTGAGGCCTGATCAGCTTACTGAGCCAATGGGCCCCACTCTGGCACTACAGAAACTGCTAACAAAACACAGACACATGTTCCAAAATACTTCGTTCTCTGGGGGATTCCAAGTTTGGTTCATGAATTATTTGATGTCTCGATCCATAATGAGCCCCTCCCCCGTTTTTGTTGCAGGTACCCCCGGATTCACATCAAGATGGGCATGGTGGACGCACACCTGTACTGCCTGCGCAAATATGTGGTGGACTTCCTCATGGTCAATGAGTACGTAACAGAAGCTGTCTGAGGGGGGGAGGGGGGACTTCCTCATGGTCAATGAGTACGTAACAGAAGCTGTCTGAGGGGGGGATGGACTTCCTCATGGTCAATGAGTACGTAACAGAAGCTGTCTGAGGGGGGGATGGACTTCCTCATGGTCAATGAGTACGTAACAGAAGCTGTCTGAGGGGGGGGGACTTCCTCATGGTCAATGAGTACGTAACAGAAGCTGTCTGAGGGGGGGAGGGGGGACTTCCTCATGGTCAATGAGTACGTAACAGAAGCTGTCTGAGGGGGGGAGGGGGGACTTCCTCATGGTCAATGAGTACGTAACAGAAGCTGTCTGAGGGGGGGAGGGGGGACTTCCTCATGGTCAATGAGTACATAACAGAAGCTGTCTGAGGGGGGGGGGGACTTCCTCATGGTCAATGAGTACGTAACAGAAGCTGTCTGAGGGGGGGGGGGAGGGGGGACTTCCTCATGGTCAATGAGTACGTAACAGAAGCTGTCTGAGGGGGGGAGGGGGGACTTCCTCATGGTCAATGAGTACGTAACAGAAGCTGTCTGAGGGGGGGAGGGGGGACTTCCTCATGGTCAATGAGTACGTAACAGAAGCTGTCTGAGGGGGGGGGGACTTCCTCATGGTCAATGAGTACGTAACAGAAGCTGTCTGAGGGGGGGGGAGGGGGGACTTCCTCATGGTCAATGAGTACGTAACAGAAGCTGTCTGAGGGGGGGGGGGGGGGGACTTCCTCATGGTCAATGAGTACGTAACAGAAGCTGTCTGAGGGGGGGGGGACTTCCTCATGGTCAATGAGTACGTAACAGAAGCTGTCTGAGGGGGGGGATGGACTTCCTCATGGTCAATGAGTACGTAACAGAAGCTGTCTGAGGGGGGGGGAGGGGGGACTTCCTCATGGTCAATGAGTACGTAACAGAAGCTGTCTGAGGGGGGGAGGGGGGGACTTCCTCATGGTCAATGAGTACGTAACAGAAGCTGTCTGAGGGGGGGATGGACTTCCTCATGGTCAATGAGTACGTAACAGAAGCTGTCTGAGGGGGGGATGGACTTCCTCATGGTCAATGAGTACGTAACAGAAGCTGTCTGATGGGGGGGGGGGAGGGGGGGGGACTTCCTCATGGTCAATGAGTACGTAACAGAAGCTGTCTGAGGGGGGGAGGGGGGACTTCCTCATGGTCAATGAGTACGTAACAGAAGCTGTCGAGGGAGGGGGGACTTCCTCATGGTCAATGAGTACGTAACAGAAGCTGTCTGAGCTGTCTGGGGGGGGGGAGGGGGGACTTCCTCATGGTCAATGAGTACGTAACAGAAGCTGTCTGAGGGGGGGGGAGGGGGGACTTCCTCATGGTCAATGAGTACGTAACAGAAGCTGTCTGAGGGGGGGGGGGACTTCCTCATGGTCAATGAGTACGTAACAGAAGCTGTCTGAGGGGGGGGGGGGGGACTTCCTCATGGTCAATGAGAACGTAACAGAAGCTGTCTGAGGGGGGGGGGAGGGGGGGGGACTTCCTCATGGTCAATGAG
Organism: Rana kukunoris; assembly: GCA_029574335.1. Classification (NCBI taxonomy): domain Eukaryota; kingdom Metazoa; phylum Chordata; class Amphibia; order Anura; family Ranidae; genus Rana; species Rana kukunoris. The sequence continues at coordinate 39,950 of JAJQKJ010002982.1, read as the reverse complement.
TACGTAACAGAAGCTGTCTGAGGGGGGGGAGGGGGGGACTTCCTCATGGTCAATGAGTACGTAACAGAAGCTGTCTGGGGGGGGGGGAACTTCCTCATGGTCAATGAGTATGTAACAGAAGCTGTCTGAGGGGGGGGGGGGGAGGGGGGACTTCCTCATGGTCAATGAGTACGTAACAGAAGCTGTCTGAGGGGGGGGCGGGGGACTTCCTCATGGTCAATGAGTATGTAACAGAAGCTGTCTGGGGGGGACAGAAGCTGTCGGGGGGGGGGGGAGAGATAGAAGCTGTCGGGGGGGGGGGGTGGGAAGACAGAAGCTGTCGGGGGGGGGGGGGGGGTGGGAAGACAGAAGCTGTCGGGGGGGGGGTGGGGGAGGGGTTATCGGTAGCCGGTGGATGATGACAGTCAGACTTGGTCTCTAATAGAAATCTCTCTTTTCTTTCCTCTGCAGCTCGTTCTCCTCCATCCGGCGGGAGTTGGTTCCTTACCTGGTCAGTAAACAATTCTCCTCCCATAAGAAGGTGGAAGAGGATTTGGGCAAAGAGTCCCGAGCGAAGGGTGAGGAACCGGTATAAATGTCTACCATCGTCATCGTTCCCTCATCTCCGATCCCCGATCAGGCGGCCCTTGTCCGGGGGCTCTCCCCGACGTCACCACGCCGCTCCTCTATGTAAGGATGGGCTGGGCCAACAAACACCTAAAGATAGATTCACAAATCTATTCCCACTTCCAGGCTTTGTGCAATTCGGCCATAAAGAGGACCTGGACTGTGGAAGGTGTGCCCCAAAACCCCACAAGGGATCAGTGACCCTAAATTACCTGAGAGGTCCCCCCGATCCTCTCCCCGGTATTCAGTTACCATCTCCTGTTCCACACTACGGAGGTGGCCATCGTGGTAGGGGAGCAGGGCTTTCTTCCTCACGTCAAAGCACCCCCTGGTGATTTGGTGACGTTATCTGGTGCTCAGTGATTGGTAATATGATGAATGGTGATCTGGTGATTGGTGATCTGGTGCTCAGTGATTGGTAATATGGTGATCCGGTGACTGGTGAATGTTGATTTGGTGACTGGTGATTTGGTGAATGTTGATTTGGTGACTGGTGATTTGGTGACTGGTGATTTGGTGACTGGTGATTTGGTGACTGGTGATTTGGTGAATGTTGATTTGGTGAATGGTGATTTGGTGACTGGTGATTTGGTGAATGGTGATTTGGTGAATGGTGATTTGGTGACTGGTGATTTGGTGACTGGTGATTTGGTGAATGGTGATTTGGTGAATGGTGATTTGGTGACTGGTGATTTGGTGACTGGTGATTTGGTGACTGTTGATTTGGTGACTGGTGATTTGGTGACTGGTGATTTGGTGACTGTTGATTTGGTGACTGTTGATTTGGTGACTGTTGATTTGGTGACTGTTGATTTGGTGACTGTTGATTTGGTGAATGTTGATTTGGTGAATGTTGATTTGGTGAATGTTGATTTGGTGACTGTTGATTTGGTGACTGTTGATTTGGTGACTGTTGATTTGGTGACTGGTGATTTGGTGACTGGTGATTTGGTGACTGGTGATTTGGTGACTGGTGATTTGGTGACTGGTGATCTGATGAATGGTGCCCGGTGACTGGTGATCCGGTGCCCAGTCAATGGTGATCTGGTGAATGGTGATCTGGTGCCCAGTGAATGGTGAACTGGTGAATGTTGATTTGGTGATCTGGTGAATGGTGATCTGGTGAATGGTGATCTGGTGCCCGGTGAATGGTGCCCGGTGACTGGTGATCCGGTGCCCAGTCAATGATGATCTGGTGAATGGTGATCTGGTGCCCAGTGAATGGTGAATGTTGATTTGGTGACTGGTGATTTGGTGACTGGTGATTTGGTGACTGGTGATTTGGTGACTGGTGATTTGGTGACTGGTGATTTGGTGACTGGTGATTTGGTGAATGGTGATTTGGTGAATGGTGATCTGGCGACTGGTGAATGGTGATCTGGCGACTGGTGATCTGGCGACTGGTGATCTGGCGACTGGTGATCTGGCGACTGGTGATCTGGCGACTGGTGATCTGGCGAATGGTGATCTGGTGAATGGTGATCTGGTGAATGGTGATCTGGCGACTGGTGATCTGGTGAATGGTGATCTGGTGCCCAGTGAATGGTGATCTGGCGACTGGTGATCTGGTGGGGTAATGATAAAGGTGGAGGAAGTAAAGATCCACAGAATATATAAAGCAGGGAGATTCTTGCACTGGAGCTCCTCAGGTACGGCTTCCTCCCCAGCAAGGAGAACGGTGATCGGCAAAATGATGACATCACCGAATCTCACTCCACGTCTGGTGAGACTAGAAGTCAGCAGTGCCTTAGATCTGCGTTTCTCTATCGGGGGGTGCCAGTTTGCTCTAGATCAGTGTCATGGGGTGACAGAGGGGGCCGATCACCAACACCCAAAAGATGCTCCAGAATGCCGGAGACGTGGCATCATTTCTTACTATGGCGTCAGCAGCTGGCTTGCCCATTCCATGACAACGCATGGCGCCAGATGCAAGGTAGGCGGGGCGCAGGGCCACCCTTGGACAGAAGCCACCTCCTCCTCCAGACTTTCTGTACCTCCTGCCCCACTTCTTTAGCTAAAAGTTAAGGTTCTGATGTGAAGAGGTGACTTGGGGGATCTGTGATTGGGGGGGAGGAGATACTGATGTGAAGGGGGGACCTCTGATGTGATGGGGGGACCTCTGATGTGATGGGGGGACCTCTGATGTGATGGGGGGACCTCTGATGTGATGGGGGAGGAACCTCTGATGTGATGGGGGGACCTCTGATGTGATGGGAGGACCTCTGATGTGATGGGGGGACCTCTGATGTGATGGGAGGACCTCTGATGTGATGGGGGGACCTCTGATGTGATGGGGGGACCTCTGATGTGATGGGGGACCTCTGATGTGATGGGGGGACCTCTGATGTGATGGGGGGACCTCTGATGTGATGGGGGGACCTCTGATGTGATGGGGGGACCTTGATGTGATGGGGGGGAACCTCTGATGTGATGGGGGGACCTCTGATGTGATGGGGGGACCTCTGATGTGATGGGGGGACCTCTGATGTGATGGGGAGGAACCTCTGATGTGATGGGAGGACCTCTGATGTGATGGGGGGACCTCTGATGTGATGGGGGGACCTCTGATGTGATGGGGGGACCTCTGATGTGATGGGGGAGGAACCTCTGATGTGATGGGAGGACCTCTGATGTGATGGGGGGACCTCTGATGTGATGGGAGGACCTCTGATGTCATGGGAGGACCTCTGATGTGATGGGAGGACCTCTGATGTGATGGGGGAACCTCTGATGTGATGGGGGGAGCTCTAATGTGATGGGGGGGGCGGAGACTCTGATGTGATGGGGGCAGAGACTCTGATGTGATGGGGGGTCCTCTGATGTGATGGGGGGTCCTCTGATGTGATGGGGGAGGACCTCTGATGTGATGGGGGGACCTCTGATGTGATGGGGGGACCTCTGATGTGATGGGGGAGGAACCTCTGATGTGATGGGGGGGACCTCTGATGTGATGGGGGGGACCTCTGATGTGATGGGGGGACCTCTGATGTGATGGGGGGACCTCTGATGTGATGGGAGGACCTCTGATGTGATGGGAGGACCTCTGATGTGATGGGGGATCTCTGATGTGATGGGGGGATCTCTGATGTGATGGGGGAGCTCTAATGTGATGGGGGGGCGGAGACTCTGATGTGATGGGGGCGGAGACTCTGATGTGATGGGGGGTCCTCTGATGTGGTGGGAGGACCTCTAATGTGATGGGGGGGGGGGCTCTGATGTGATGGGGGGCCTCTGATGTGATGGGGGGACCTCTGATGTGATGGGAGGGCCTCTGATGTGATGGGGGGGCCTCTGATGTGATGGGGGGCGGGAGACTCAGATGTGGGGGAGGAACCTCTGATGTGATGGGGGGATCTGATGTGATGGGGGGGACCTCTGATGTGATGGGGGGACCTCTGGGATGGGGGGACCTCTGATGTGATGGGACCTCTGGGATGGGAGGACCTCTGATGTGATGGGGGATCTCTGATGGGGGGATCTCTGATGGATGGGGGACTCATGTGATGGGGGGGCGGAGACTCTATGTGATGGGGGGATCTGATGTGATGGGGGGTCCTCTGATGTGGTGGGGACCTCTAATGGATGGGGGGGGGGGCTCTGATGTGATGGGAGGGCCTCTGGGATGGGGGGACCTCTGATGTGATGAGGGCCTCTGTGGTGGGGGGGCCTCTGGGATGGGGGGCGGGAGACTCAGATGTAATGGGGGGGATGTGGTGGGGGGGATCTCTGATGTGATGGGGGGATCTCTGATGTGATGGGGGGCGGAGATGTGATGGGGGGACTGTGATGTGATGGGGGGATCTCTGATGTGATGGGGGGATCTCTGATGTGGTGGGGGACTCTGATGTGGGGGGGGGCCTCTGATGTGATGGGGGACCTCTGATGTGATGGGGGGACCTCTGTGTGATGGGGGACCTCTGATGTGATGGGGGACCTCTGATGTGATGGGGGGACCTGATGTGATGGGGGGACCTCTGATGTGATGGTGGGACCTCTGATGTGATGGGAGGACCTCTGATGTGATGGGGGAGGAACCTCTGATGTGATGGGGGGGCCTCTGATGTGATGGGGGGCGGAGACTCAGATGTAATGGGGGGATCTGTAATGTGATGGGGGGACCTCTGATGTGATGGAGGGACCTCTGATGTGATGGGGGAGGAACCTCTGATGTGGTGGGGGGGCCTCTGATGTGATGGGGGGACCTCTGATGTGATGGGGGGACCTCTGATGTGATGGGGGGACCTCTGATGTGTGTGATGGGGGGGGGACCTCTGATGTGATGGGGGGGGACCTCTGATGTGATGGGGGGGACCTCTGATGTGATGGGGGGGACCTCTGATGTGATGGGAGGACCTCTGATGTGATGGGGGGGGCCTCTGATGTGATGGGGGGCGGAGACTCAGATGTAATGGGGGGATCTGTGATGTGATGGGGGGACCTCTGATGTGATGGAGGGACCTCTGATGTGATGGGGGAGGAACCTCTGATGTGGTGGGGGGACCTCTGATGTGATGGGGGGACCTCTGATGTGATGGGGGGACCTCTGATGTGATGGGAGGACCTCTGATGTGATGGGAGGACCTCTGATGTGATGGGAGGACCTCTGATGTGATGGGAGGACCTCTGATGTGATGGGGGAGGAACCTCTGATGTGGTGAGGGGGCCTCTGATGTGATGGGAGGACCTCTGATGTGATGGGAGGACCTCTGATGTGATGGGAGGAACCTCTGATGTGGTGAGGGGGCCTCTGATGTGATGGGGGAGGAACCTCTGATGTGATGGGGGGGCCTCTGATGTGATGGGGGAGCTCTAATGTGATGGGGGGGCGGAGACTCTGATGTGATGGGGGCGGAGACTCTGATGTGATGGGGGTCCTCTGATGTGATGGGAGGACCTCTGATGTGATGGGGGGGGGCCTCTGATGTGATGGGAGGGCCTCTGATGTGATGGGGGGGGCCTCTGATGTGATGGGGGGCGGAGACTCAGATGTAATGGGGGGATCTGTAATGTGATGGGGGGACCTCTGATGTGATGGAGGGACCTCTGATGTGATGGGGGAGGAACCTCTGATGTGGTGGGGGGGCCTCTGATGTGATGGGGGGACCTCTGATGTGATGGGGGGACCTCTGATGTGATGGGGGGACCTCTGATGTGATGGGGGGGGGGGGACCTCTGATGTGATGGGGGGGGGACCTCTGATGTGATGGGGGGGACCTCTGATGTGATGGGAGGACCTCTGATGTGATGGGGGGGGCCTCTGAAGTGATGGGGGGCGGAGACTCAGATGTAATGGGGGGATCTGTGATGTGATGGGGGGACCTCTGATGTGATGGAGGGACCTCTGATGTGATGGGGGAGGAACCTCTGATGTGGTGGGGGGACCTCTGATGTGATGGGGGGACCTCTGATGTGATGGGGGGACCTCTGATGTGATGGGAGGACCTCTGATGTGATGGGAGGACCTCTGATGTGATGGGAGGACCTCTGATGTGATGGGGGAGGAACCTCTGATGTGGTGAGGGGGCCTCTGATGTGATGGGGGGACCTCTGATGTGATGGGAGGAACCTCTGATGTGGTGAGGGGGCCTCTGATGTGATGGGGGAGGAACCTCTGATGTGATGGGGGGGCCTCTGATGGGGGGGCGGAGACTCTGATGTGATGGGGGCGGAGACTCTGATGTGATGGGGGGTCCTCTGATGTGATGGGAGGACCTCTGATGTGATTGGGGGGGGCCTCTGATGTGATGGGAGGGCCTCTGATGTGATGGGGGGGGCCTCTGATGTGATGGGGGGGCGGAGACTCAGATGTAAATGGGGGGATCTGTGATGTGCTGGGGGGATCTCTGATGTGATGGGGGACCTCTGATGTGATGGGGGGACCTCTGATGTGATGGGGGGGCCTCTGATGTGATGGGAGGACCTCTGATGTGATGGGGGGGCCTCTGATGTGATGGGGGGCGGAGACTCAGATGTAATGGGGGGATCTGTGATGTGATGGGGGGACCTCTGATGTGATGGAGGGACCTCTGATGTGATGGGGGAGGAACCTCTGATGTGATGGGGGGACCTCTGATGTGATGGGGGGACCTCTGATGTGATGGGGGGACCTCTGATGTGATGGGGGGGAACCTCTGATGTGATGGGAGGACCTCTGATGTGATGGGGGGGCCTCTGATGTGATGGGGGGGCCTCTGATGTGATGGGGGGCGGAGACTCAGATGTAATGGGGGGATCTGTGATGTGATGGGGGGACCTCTGATGTGATGGAGGGACCTCTGATGTGATGGGGGAGGAACCTCTGATGTGGTGGGGGGGCCTCTAATGTGATGGGGGGACCTCTTATGTGATGGGGGGACCTCTGATGTGATGGGGGGGACCTCTGATGTGATGGGGGGGGGCCTCTGATGTGATGGGGGGCGGAGACTCAGATGTAATGGGGGGATCTGTGATGTGTTGGGGGGACCTCTGATGTAATGGAGGGACCTCTGATGTGATGGGGGGACCTCTGATGTGGTGGGGGGACCTCTGATGTGATGGGAGGACCTCTGATGTGATGGGAGGACCTCTGATGTGATGGGGGAGGAACCTCTGATGTGGTGAGGGGGCCTCTGATGTGATGGGGGGACCTCTGATGTGATGGGAGGACCTCTGATGTGATGGGGGGACCTCTGATGTGATGGGAGGACCTCTGATGTGATGGGGGGACCTCTGATGTGATGGGAGGACCTCTGATGTGATGGGAGGACCTCTGATGTGATGGGGGAGGAACCTCTGACGTGATGGGGGGACCTCTGATGTGATGGGGGGACCTCTGATGTGATGGGAGGACCTCTGATGTGATGGGAGGACCTCTGATGTGATGGGGGGACCTCTGATGTGTTGGGGGGGGACCTCTGATGTGATGGGGGGACCTCTGATGTGATGGGAGGACCTCTGATGTGATGGGAGGACCTCTGATGTGATGGGAGGACCTCTGATGTGATGGGAGGACCTCTGATGTGATGGGAGGACCTCTGATGTGATGGGGGAGGAACCTCTGATGTGGTGAGGGGGCCTCTGATGTGATGGGAGGACCTCTGATGTGATGGGGGAGGAACCTCTGATGTGGTGAGGGGGCCTCTGATGTGATGGGAGGACCTCTGATGTGATGGGAGGACCTCTGATGTGATGGGAGGACCTCTGATGTGATGGGGGAGGAACCTCTGATGTGATGGGGGGGCCTCTGATGTGATGGGGGAGCTCTAATGTGATGGGGGGGGGGGGCGGAGACTCTGATGTGATGGGGGCGGAGACTCTGATGTGATGGGGGCGGAGACTCTGATGTGATGGGGGGTCCTCTGATGTGATGGGGGGGGGGCCTCTGATGTGATGGGAGGGCCTCTGATGTGATGGGGGGGGGGGCCTCTGATGTGATGGGGGGGGGGGCCTCTGATGTGATGGGGGGGGCCTCTGATGTGATGGGGGGCGGAGACTCAGATGTAATGGGGGGATCTGTGATGTGCTGGGGGGATCTCTGATGTGATGGGGGGACCTCTGATGTGATGGGGGAGGAACCTCTGATGTGGTGGGGGGGCCTCTGATGTGATGGGGGGACCTCTTATGTGATGGGGGGGCCTCTGATGTGATGGGGGGCGGAGACTCAGATGTAATGGGGGGATCTGTGATGTGATGGGGGGACCTCTGATGTGATGGAGGGACCTCTGATGTGATGGGGGAGGAACCTCTGATGTGTGGGGGGGCCTCTGATGTGATGGGGGGACCTCTTATGTGATGGGGGGACCTCTGATGTGATGGGGGGGGACCTCTGATGTGATGGGGGGGGGCCTCTGATGTGATGGGGGGCGGAGACTCAGATGTAATGGGGGGATCTGTGATGTGTTGGGGGGACCTCTGATGTGATGGAGGGACCTCTGATGTGATGGGGGAGGAACCTCTGATGTGGTGGGGGGACCTCTGATGTGATGGGGGGGACCTCTGATGTGATGGGGGGACCTCTGATGTGATGGGGAGGACCTCTGATGTGATGGGAGGACCTCTGATGTGATGGGAGGACCTCTGATGTGATGGGGGGACCTCTGATGTGATGGGAGGACCTCTGATGTGATGGGAGGACCTCTAATGTGATGGGAGGACCTCTGATGTGATGGGAGGACCTCTGATGTGATGGGGGAGGAGCCTCTGATGTGATGGGAGGACCTCTGATGTGATGGGAGGACCTCTGATGTGATGGGAGGACCTCTGATGTGATGGGAGGACCTCTGATGTGATGGGGGAGGAACCTCTGATGTGGTGAGGGGACCTCTGATGTGATGGGAGGACCTCTGATGTGATGGGAGGACCTCTGATGTGATGGGAGGACCTCTGATGTGATGGGAGGACCTCTGATGTGATGGGGGAGGAACCTCTGATGTCGTGAGGGGACCTCTGATGTGATGGGGGAGGAACCTCTGATGTGATGGGGGGGCCTCTGATGTGATGGGGGACCTCTGATGTGATGGGAGAATCTCTGATGTGATGGGGGGCGGAGACTCTGATGTGATGGGGGACCTCTGATGTGATGAGGGGCGGAGACTCTGATGTGATGGGGGAATCTCTGATGTGATGGGGGGTGGAGACTCTGATGTGATGGGGGGGCCTCTAATGTGATGGGGGGCGGAGACTCTGATGTGATGGGGGGGCCTCTGATGTGATGGGGGGCGGAGACTCAGATGTAATGGGGGGATCTGTGATGTGAAGGAGGGATTCCTGACATGGGAGTGGCCTCTGATGTGCACAGTAGAGGTTCGGACATTTGTCTGTGGGTGGGGGCGGGGCCTAGTAGAGGGAGTGGTGGCCGTGCAGAGAAATGGGCGTGGGGGAGGGGAATGTTCCGGTACCACTGATTGGTTCTGCTGATCGCCTCCTTCCTGTGTTTTCTGCCCCCCCTGACAGATATCTCCAGCTTTATCCCCCACGATGAGCTCCTGGAAACGGCGCTGAGTAAATCGAGTTGGAACGACCACCACGGTGACATGCGGGATCCTTACCACGGGAGCCGCCTGCGCTGCTACGTCCACGTGGCGCAGAACGAGCTGTGCTGCCGAGTGAACAGTCTGGGGATGTACATCGAGGCCAACAAGCAGGTGGGTTCTCGGGGGCGGGGGTCGTCCTCTCCGTATTGTACATACCTGTGAGGGGGAGGGGCTTATCAAGGTGAACTCTGCTCAGAAATCTAATGTAGGTGAGCGGCTATGAGTGATTCCTCAGTAAGGGTCCCATTGCCAGGATCACCGCCCCCCATATCCTTGTAAGACCGGACAGCGCTCTGCTGTGACCCCCCTATCCCCCCATGTGACCCTCCCCCCATGTGACCGTTCCTGGGCCCGACAGCCAATTGCAGCTTGACCAATGTCACATGACTGAGGGAGGGACCACACCGCGTCCTCAGGTTCCTGACACCAGTCAAGGTGTGCGGGGGCGGGGCCCTTTGTAGAGACTCTGACACTTTGCCCTGCATGGATGAGTGGCACCAGACATCATTTACCCCCCCCCCCCCTTCCCTAGCCCCACCCCTCTCAGCTGCCATCTTGCCTTGGTGAGAATGACGCCTCCTGAGATATGCCCGTCACATATTGTGACGGGGGGAGGGGTGGGGCGGCGCAGGACCCGGGCTCTGGCTGGCGGGCAGGTGAGTGAATTGAGATGCATGACGGCGGGTGGGTGGGAGGGGTTTGTAGTTCCCCTTTAAGCCCTGTGTCATCTGACGTCTCTGTTTTTGTTTCGGCAGGTTCCTCTGTGCGGCCTCTGCGGGGACGATCCGCGCGTTCACCCCTCCGCCACCATCACAGATAAACTCATGGTGAGTCTGGAGCAGATCATGGATATTGTTACCCCCTCCAGGGGCCACAGTCATCAGTCTCGGGGCCCATCTACAGCCAATGGGAGACCAGAACTTTTTTGGCATTTTTTTTTTTTTTAGCAGAGACCTTAGACCCATGATGGGGAACCTCGGCACCCCACATGTTTGGGAACTACATTTCCCATCATGCTCATGAGCTCTGCAGTGTGGTGGAGCATCGTGGGAAATGTAGTTCTAAAACATCCGGGGGTGCCGAGGTTCCCCGTCGCGGGTCTAGAGAATAAAATGGCGATTGTTGCAACATTTTATGTCACGCGGCATTTGTACCGCCGTCTTTCAAACGCAACTCAGGATAATATAGTGTGTGGGGGATGGGTAATGATGGGGTCTCTCCCTCCTCAGGTGGGGTCGGACAGTATGGTCGGGTCTCAGACGCAGGTCGGGGAGAAAACCTCCATAAAACATTCGCTTCTCGGCTCCAACTGCACCATCAGAGATCGAGTGAAGATCGCCAACTGCATCATCATGAACGGCGTCACCGTGAGCGACAAGTACGTATGTCAGCCGACACCCACCACATCTGTCACCCCAACCCTTCCTGCCCCCCCCTTCCTTCCCCCCTCCCTCCCCGTTCTCTGCCCCCGCAACCCCTTTCTGCCCCCTCCCCCCTTCTCTGCCCCCCCCCCCCCCCCTGCCCCCCTTCTCTGCTCCCCAACCCCTCCCTCCCCCTTCTCTGCCCCCCTTTCCTTAGCCCCCTCCCGACCCGTTCTCTGCCCCCCTTTCCTTCCCTCCCGCCCCCTTCTCTGCCCCGCAACCCCTTCTCTGCCCCCCAACCCCTCCCTCCCTTCTCTGCCCCCCCAACCCCTCTTCCCCCCCTCCTCTCTCTCCTCTCCTCTCCCTCTCCCTCTCTCTCTTCTCTCTCTCTCCTCTCTCTCTCTCTCCTCTCTCTTTCTCTCTCTCCCCCCTCTCTCTTCTCTCCCTCTCTCTCTCTTTCTTTCTCTCTTTTTCTCTCTCTCTCCCCACTCTCTCTCTCTCTCCTCTCCCTCTCTCTCCCCCCCTCTCTCTCTCTCTCTCTCTCTCTCTCCTGCCTCTCTCTTTCTCTTTCTCTTTCTTTCTTTTTCTTTCTCTCTCTTTCTCTCTTTCTTTCTCTCTCTCGGTCTCTCTCTCTTTTTCTCTCTCTCTCTCTCTCCTCTCTCTCTCTCCCCCCTCTCTCTCCCCTCTCTCCTCTCTCTCTCTCCCTGTCACCTGTCTCCTCTCTCTCTCTCTCTCTCTCTCTCTCTCTTTTTCTCTCTCTCTTTCTCTTTCTCTTTCTCTTTCTCTTTCTCTCTCTCTCTCTCTCTCTCTCTCTCTCTCTCTCAATGTTGGGGAGCTCCGAGCACCCCCCGCCCCCCCTGAGTCGGGAGATTCGCATTGATGGGGATTCCAGGAATCTCGGTGATTCATGTGGGGGGAAGAGGTGAGGATGAGGAGATTTGTCATTCACCCGGCAGTGACTCCGATCGATGGAAAATGCGCGGGGGGGGGGGCTCAGACCCGCTGATAGCCGAGGTGTTTGTCTCTCTTCTTGTTAGGTGGTCCGGCCGTCTTTATACTCAGATTTGTGTAATCTCTCCCCCCCCCCCGATCCTCTCCTCCCAACATCTTCTAATTCCTCTATTCAGCCCCCCCGGGGGGAGAGGACACACACAGGACCGACCCACTGGCCACCTCATTGTCTGCCATTCACACCCCATTGGAGGTACCACCGGGCCGATCTCAGAGCGGGGGACCATGTAGCAGGGGTGACCTCAGCGGAGGGAGGGGATCTTGGAGTAGGGGAGATGAGTGGGGGGATCGTGGAGTAGGGGAGATGAGCGGGGGGAACTTGGAGTAGGGGAGATGAGCGGGGGGATCTTGGAGTAGGGGAGATGAGCGGGGGGATCTTGGAGTGGGGGAGATGAGCGGGGGGATCTTGGAGTAGGGGAGATGAGCGGGGGGATCTTGGAGTGGGGGAGATGAGCGGGGGGATCTTCGAGTAGGGGAGATGAGCGGGGGGATCTTCGAGTAGGGGAGATGAGTGGGGGGATCGTGGAGTAGGGGAGATAAGTGGGGGGATCTTGGAGTAGGAGAGATGAGCGGGGGGATCTTGGAGTAGGGGAGATGAGCGGGGGGATCGTGGAGTAGGGGAGATGAGCGGGGGGATCTTGGAGTAGGGGAGATGAGCGGGGGGATCGTGGAGTAGGGGAGAGGAGCAGGGGGATCGTGGAGTAGGGGAGATGAGCGGGGGGATCGTGGAGTAGGGGAGAGGAGCGGGGGGATCGTGGGAGTAGGGGAGATGAGCGGGGGGATCGTGGAGTAGGGGAGATGAGCGGGGGGAACTTGGAGTAGGGGAGATGAGCGGGGGGATCTTGGAGTAGGGGAGATGAGCGGGGGGATCTTGGAGTGGGGGAGATGAGCGGGGGGATCTTGGAGTAGGGGAGATGAGCGGGGGGATCTTGGAGTGGGGGAGATGAGCGGGGGGATCTTCGAGTAGGGGAGATGAGCGGGGGGATCTTCGAGTAGGGGAGATGAGTGGGGGGATCGTGGAGTAGGGGAGATGAGCGGGGGGATCGTGGAGTAGGGGAGATGAGTGGGGGGATCGTGGAGTAGGGGAGATGAGTGGGGGGACCGTGGAGTAGGGGAGATGAGCGGGGGGACCGTGGAGTAGGGGAGATGAGCGGGGGGATCGTGGAGTAGGGGAGATGAGTGGGGGGATCGTGGAGTAGGGGAGATAAGTGGGGGGATCGTGGAGTAGGGGAGAGGAGCAGGGGGATCTTGGAGTAGGAGAGATGAGCGGGGGGATCGTGGAGTAGGGGAGATGAGCGGGGGGACCGTGGAGTAGGGGAGATGAGCGGGGGGATCGTGGAGTAGGGGAGATGAGCGGGGGGATCGTGGAGTAGGGGAGATGAGTGGGGGGATCGTGGAGTAGGGGAGATGAGCGGGGGGATCGTGGAGTAGGGAGATGAGTGGGGGGACCGTGGAGTAGGGGAGATGAGCGGGGGGATCGTGGAGTAGGGGAGATGAGTGGGGGGATCGTGGAGTAGGGGAGATGAGCGGGGGGATCGTGGAGTAGGAGAGATGAGCGGGGGGATCGTGGAGTAGGGGAGATGAGTGGGGGGATCGTGGAGTAGGGGAGATAAGTGGGGGGATCGTGGAGTAGGGGAGATGAGTGGGGGGATCGTGGAGTAGGAGAGATGAGCGGGGGGATCGTGGAGTAGGGGAGATGAGTGGGGGGGATCGTGGAGTAGGGGAGATAAGTGGGGGGATCGTGGAGTAGGGGAGATGAGCGGGGGGGATCTTGGAGTAGGGGAGATCTCGGAGCGGGGGATCGTGGAGTAGGGGAGATGAGTGGGGGGATCGTGGAGTAGGGGAGATGAGTAGGGGAGAGGAGCAGGGGGATCTTGGAGTAGGGGAGATGAGCGGGGGGATCTTGGAGTAGGGGAGATGAGCGGGGGGATCTTGGAGTAGGGGAGATGAGTGGGGGGATCGTGGAGTAGGGGAGATGAGCGGGGGGATCGTGGAGTGGGGGAAATGAGCGGGGGGATCGTGGAGTAGGGGAGATGAGTGGGGGGATCGTGGAGTAGGAGAGATGAGCGGGGGGATCGTGGAGTAGGGGAGATGAGTGGGGGGATCGTGGAGTAGGGGAGATAAGTGGGGGGATCGTGGAGTAGGGGAGATGAGTGGGGGGATCGTGGAGTAGGGGAGATGAGCGGGGGGGATCTTGGAGTAGGGGAGATCTCGGAGCGGGGGATCGTGGAGTAGGGGAGATGAGTGGGGGGATCGTGGAGTAGGGGAGATGAGTAGGGGAGAGGAGCTTGGAGTAGGGGAGATGAGGGGGATCTTGGAGTAGGGGAGATGAGCTTGGAGTAGGGGAGATGAGTGGGGGGATCTTGGAGTAGGGGAGATGAGCGGGGGGATCTTGGAGTAGGGGAGATGAGTGGGGGGATCGTGGAGTAGGGGAGATGAGCGGGGGGATCGTGGAGTGGGGGAAATGAAATGAGCGGGGGGATCGTGGAGTAGGGGAGATGAGCGGGGGGATCTTGGAGTAGGGGAGATGAGTGGGGGGATCGTGGAGTAGGGAGATGAGCGGGGGGATCGTGGAGTGGGGGAAATGAGCGGGGGGGATCGTGGAGTAGGGGAGATGAGCGGGGGGATCGTGGAGTGGGGGAGATGAGCAGGGGGATCGTGGAGTGGGGGAGATGAGCGGGGGGATCGTGGAGTGGGGGAGATGAGCGGGGGGATCATGAAGTGGGGGAGATGAGCGGGGGGATCGTGGAGTGGGGTAGATGAGCGGGGGGATCGTGGAGTAGGGGAGATGAGTGGGGGGATCGTGGAGTAGGGGAGATGAGTGGGGGGATCGTGGAGTAGGGGAGATGAGCGGGGGGATCTTGGAGTAGGGGAGATGAGCGGGGGGATCTTGGAGTAGGGGAGATGAGCGGGGGGGATCTTGGAGTAGGGGAGATGAGCGGGGGGATCTTGGAGTAGGGGAGATGAGTGGGGGGATCGTGGAGTAGGGGAAATGAGCGGGGGGGATCGTGGAGTGGGGGAGATGAGTGGGGGGATCGTGGAGTAGGGGAGATGAGCGGGGGGATCGTGGAGTGGGGGAGATGAGCGGGGGGATCGTGGAGTGGGGGAGATGAGCGGGGGGATCATGAAGTGGGGGAGATGAGCGGGGGGATCGTGGAGTAGGGGAGAGGAGCGGGGGGATCGTGGAGTAGGGGAGAGGAGCAGGGGGATCGTGGAGTAGGGGAGATGAGCGGGGGGATCGTGGAGTGGGGGAGATGAGCGGGGGGATCGTGGAGTAGGGGAGATGAGCGGGGGGATCTTGGAGTAGGGGAGAGGAGCAGGGGGATCTTGGAGTAGGAGAGATGAGCGGGGGGATCTTGGAGTAGGGGAGATGAGCGGGGGGATCGTGGAGTAGGGGAGAGGAGCAGGGGGATCTTGGAGTAGGAGAGATGAGCGGGGGGATCTTGGAGTAGGAGAGATGAGCGGGGGGATCTTGGAGTAGGGGAGATGAGCGGGGGGGATCTTGGAGTAGGGGAGATGAGCGGGGGGATCTTGGAGTAGGGGGGAGAGGAGCAGGGGGATCTTGGAGTAGGAGAGATGAGCGGGGGGGATCTTGGAGTAGGGGAGATGAGCTTGGAGTAGGGGAGATGAGGGGGGATCTTGGAGTAGGGGAGATGAGCGGAGGGATCTTGGAGTAGGAGAGATGAGCGGGGGGATCTTGGAGTAGGGGAGATGAGCGGGGGGATCGTGGAGTAGGGGAGATGAGCGGGGGGATCGTGGAGTAGGGGAGAGGAGCAGGGGGATCGTGGAGTAGGGGAGATGAGCGGGGGGATCGTGGAGTGGGGGAGATGAGCGGGGGGATCGTGGAGTAGGGGAGATGAGCGGGGGGATCTTGGAGTAGGGGAGATGAGCGGGGGGATCTTGGAGTAGGGGAGAGGAGCAGGGGGATCTTGGAGTAGGAGAGATGAGCGGGGGATCTTGGAGTAGGGGAGATGAGCGGGGGGATCGGGGGGATCGTGGAGTAGGGGAGATGAGCGGGGGGATCTTGGAGTAGGGGAGATGAGCGGGGGGATCGTGGAGTAGGGGAGAGGAGCAGGGGGATCGTGGAGTAGGGGAGATGAGCGGGGGGATCGTGGTGTGGAGTAGGGGAGAGGAGCGGGGGGATCGTGGAGTAGGGGAGATGAGCGGGGGATCGTGGAGTGGGGGAGATGAGCGGGGGGATCTTGGAGTAGGGGAGAGGAGCAGGGGGATCTTGGAGTAGGAGAGATGAGCGGGGGGATCTTGGAGTAGGGGAGATGAGCGGGGGGATCGTGGAGTAGGGGAGATGAGCGGGGGGATCGTGGAGTAGGGGAGAGGAGCGGGGGGATCGCGGAGTAGGGGAGATGAGCGGGGGGATCGTGGAGTGGGGGAGATGAGCGGGGGGATCGTGGAGTAGGGGAGATGAGCGGGGGGGGCCATATAGTGGGGGAGATTTTGGAGCGGGGGGATCTTGGAGTGTGGGAGATGAGCGGGGGGGGCCATATAGTGGGGGAGATTTTGGAGCGGGGGGATCTTGGAGTGTGGGAGATGAGCGGAAGAGATCTCAGAGTGGGGGGATCTTGGAGTAGGGGAGATGAGCGGGGGGATCGTGGAGTAGGGGAGAGGAGCAGGGGGATCTTGGAGTAGGAGAGATGAGCGGGGGGATCGTGGAGTAGGGGAGATGAGCGGGGGGATCGTGGAGTAGGGGAGATGAGCGGGGGGATCGTGGAGTAGGGGAGATGAGCGGGGGGATCGTGGAGTAGGGGAGATGAGCGGGGGGGGGGATCTTGGAGTAGGGGAGATGAGCGGGGGGATCGTGGAGTAGGGGAGATGAGCGGGGGGATCGTGGAGTAGGGGAGAGGAGCGGGGGGATCGCGGAGTAGGGGAGATGAGCGGGGGGATCGTGGAGTGGGGGAGATGAGCGGGGGGATCTTGGAGTAGGGGAGATGAGCCGGGGGCCATATAGTGGGGGAGATCTCGGAGTGGGGGATCGTGGAGTAGGGGAGATGAGCGGGGGGATCTTGGAGTAGGGGAGATGAGCGGGGGGATCTTGGAGTAGGGGAGATGAGCGGGGGGATCTTGGAGTGGGGGAGATGAGCGGGGGGGCCATATAGTGGGGGAGATTTTGGAGCGGGGGGAGATGAGCGGATGAGATCTCGGAGTGGGGGGGGCTGATAGAGTGTGAGAGATCTCAGAGTGGGGGGGATCTCGGAGCGGGGGGATGAGCGGGTGAGATCTCGGAGTGGGGGGGGGCCCATAGAGCGGGGGAGATCTCGGAGCGGGGGGGGGGATCGTGGAGTAGAGGAGATGAGCGGGGGAGATCTCGGAGTGGGGGGGCCCATAGAGCGGGGGGGATCATGGAGTGGGGAGATGAGTGGGGGAGATCTCGGAGTGGGGGAGGCTCATAGAGCGGGGGAGATCTCGGAGCGGGGGGGGGGATCGTGGAGTAGGGGAGATGAGCGGGGGAGATCTCGGAGTGGGGGGGCCCATAGAGCGGGGGGGATCATGGAGTGGGGAGATGAGTGGGGAGATCTCGGAGTGGGGGAGGCTCATAGAGCGGGGGAGATCTCGGAGCGGGGGGGGGGATCGTGGAGTAGGGGAGATGAGCGGGGGAGATCTCGGAGTGGGGGGGCCCATAGAGCGGGGGGGATCATGGAGTGGGGAGATGAGTGGGGGAGATCTCGGAGCGGGGAGATGAGCAGGTGAGATCTCGGAGTGGGGGGGGGCCCATAGAATGTGAGAGATCTCAGAGCGGGTGAGATCTAAGAGCGGAGGGATAAGCGGGTGAGATCTCGGAGTGGGGGGGGCCCATAGAGCGGGGGGATCATGGAGTGGGGGGGATGAGCGGGGGAGATCTCGGAGTGGGGGGGCTCCATAGAGCGGGGGGATCATGGAGTGGGGGGATGAGCGGGGGAGATCTCGGAGTGGGGGGGCTCCATAGAGCGGGGGGATCTGTGCTGACCTGTGAGAGCCCAGTGGGCCCATTTTGGAGGATACACGGCTGACCCGGGGGCCGTAGTCTGGAGGAATTGGTGACCCCGAGACATGCGGTGGCATCCCAGCTGCAGAGGGGGTGATCGGGTGAACTCTTGGGGGGAGGGGGGGTAGTTTGCCATCCTCACCCCGGGGCACCAGATGACCTCCCCCACCACTGACTTGTCTTCTCTCTGCCTGAGGGAAATGGACAATCTCAGGGGGCCGTGTGGGGGGAGACGGTCAGCATGTGATCCATTATTATTATCCTCGGAATACCGTCAGTCTCAGGAGGCGGCCTGGAGCTGCACTGCGCTGGAGAAATTCCTCCGGAGAGCATTCAGTTCCTTGCAGGCGGGCCAATGGTGGCGAGACATCCGCCCCATAAATGGTCCATTCTGTGTAATGATCGAATGTGAATGGCGGAGGTCAGAGGTCAGTCCTGGGACAAGATATCGGCCCCAAGGCCGACGCCTCTCCTGCCCACCCCTCAGCCCCGCCCCCGAGGTTCATGGGGAGAAACTTTCCAACGCATTTTATGATCAAAATCTGAATAATTCTCATTCTTCCCTTCAGCTGCATCCTCCAGGGGAGTGTCATCTGCAACAACGCCGTCATAGAGGGCGGAGCCGACATCAAGGACTGCCTCCTGGGGTCCGGCCTTCGTATTCCCAGCAAAGGTGAGTCCATGGGGGGGGGGGGGGGCTCACATAAACATCACATGACGCCCCATGACACCCCATGACATCACATGACACCCCATAACATCACATGACACCCCATGACATCACATGACACCCCATAACATCACATTACACCCCATAACATCACATGACGCCCCATGACATCACATGACGCCCCATGACATCACATGACGCCCCATGACATCACATGACGCCCCATGACATCACATGACGCCCCATGACATCACATGACGCCCCATGACATCACATGACGCCCCATGACATCACATGCCATCCCATGCCATCACATGACACCCCATGACATCACATGACACCCCATGACATCACATGACACCCCATGACATCACATGATGCCCCATGACACCCCATAACATCACATGACACCCCATGACATCACATGACACCCCATGACATCGCATGACACCCCATAACATCACATGATGCCCCATGACACCCCATAACATCACATGACACCCCATAACATCACATGACACCCCATGACATCACATGACACCCCATAACATCACATGACACCCCATAACATCACATGACACCCCATGACATCACATGACACCCCATGACATCACATGACACCCCATAACATCACATGACACCCCATGACATCACATGACACTCCATGACATCACATGACACCCCATAACATCACATGACACCCCATAACATCACATGACACCCCATAACATCACACCTCTGAATGAATGAATGAAAACTTGTATAGCGCGGCACATGCAAACTGAATCGCCTCTGGGTGCTCTACTATTCATCACACCTCTGCTTGTAATGGATAGTAGAGCGTGGCGGAGGGTTAGCAATGTGGCCTTGCAGCACCGGGGGGGGGGGGGGGGGGGGGGGGGGGGGCTGAGATCACTGCCGAGGTTCAGACGTGTACAGTGGGTATAAAAAGTCTGCACCCCCCCGGGTGGTGAAACTTCAGGTTTCTGGGATGTAAAAAAAGTGAGACAGAGAAATTATTTCCGAACTTTTACCACCCGGGGGGGGGGGGGGTGGGGGGAAGACTTTTTATATCCATGATGTGTGTGTGTATATACAACCGGGACAAGGGTGGGGTGGGCAGGAGGGCGGGCTGCCCTGGACACACTGGTATCATGTGAGGTGGGGGATGCCACAAGGAGATTGGGGGAGGGGATTTCTGTTGGAAGGGGGAATTTGGGGACAACAGGGGGGAAGTATTATTATAGAAGGGGACATTTTTGGCTGACACATAATCCTCATACATCTTGGGGGGTGGGGGCAGTTTGGCATTCACACCTGTGTGTGTATATATATCACAGTATACAGCATAATTATAGTGTGTGACTGTGGGGGAGGGGACATTAGAGTGTAAGCTCCTGTGAGCGGGGAGGGGGTGGAGGATCGCGGCCTCTGATGTGGGAATGATCTCAAGGCTCCATCAAGCAGTAGAAATATCCTGGGGTGGGGGAGGGGGGGCCTTATAATGGAAGATTTCACCAGAAGATGACGTTGATCATTCCAGTAACCCGAGAGCGATCGGAGGTGTCGTGTGATGACAGCGCTGTGATCTGGCCGTCTCTCCGGCATACACCTGTAGATGATGTGCCCCCCCGCACACATTGTTGAGTCTGGCCTCCGGGGTGGTCCTCCAGCTCCGGGATCGCTGTGTTGACACAATGATCGGATGATTACAAGAACCCGGCGAGTATTTACATGAAGCGCGGCTGTGGCACGGAACTCGCTGCTCTTTGCGTGGCATTCATGCGAATCTCTGGGTGGCGGAAACTCCGTATTCCTTCTGCTTGTATTCTATACAGAGCCCCCGAGACCACCCGCCGTGTCCGACCCGAACAGCGCACCACCCGGGGCCCCGCTGACTGATTTATCCATTCCGAGAGCACTGTCATTTATTATTATACATTTATATATCTCTGACATATACCGTACAGAGGAGCTTACACTCTAATGTCCCCTCCCCCACAGTCACATCAGTCTCTGTACAGAGGAGCTTACTCTCTAATGTCCCCTCCCCCCCACAGTCACATCAGTCTCTGTACAGAGGAGCTTACACTCTAATGTCCCCCCCCCCCACAGTCACATCAGTCTCTGTACAGAGGAGCTTACACTCTAATGTCCCCTCCCCCCACAGTCACATCAGTCTCTGTACAGAGGAGCTTACACTCTAATGTCCCCTCCCCCACACAGTCACATCAGTCTCTGTACAGAGAAGCTTACACTCTAATGTCCCCTCCCCCCACAGTCACATTAGTCTCTGTACAGAGGAGCTTACACTCTAATGTCCCCTCCCCCCACAGTCACATCAGGCTCTGTACAGAGGAGCTTACACTCTAATGTCCCCCCCTCCCCACAGTCACATCAGTCTCTGTACAGAGGAGCTTACACTCTAATGTCCCCCCCCCTCCCCACAGTCATATCAGTCTCTGTACAGAGGAGCTTACAATCGAATGTCCCCTCCCCCCACAGTCACACACATCTATACACTGCCCCTGAGGCTCCTCCTATAACTCGCTATTGACATGCTGGATTCACCCCTCCTCCTCTCTCTGTTTTCTCTGCAGCAAAACGCGTCAATGAAATCATCGTAGGAAACGAACAATTAATGGAGATTTAGCCGGAAGAAGCGACACACTCCCCGTCTGTCCCCAGAGCCCATTTATTTATATGATAATAAAAGATTTGGATCTTATGGTGTCGCTGTGTGTGATTGGCTGATCTGAGCTTGGTGTGCAGAGTGGACACACCCCCCCGGAGAAGTGAATTTATAAATTGATGTGTTACTTCCATTCTTCCCAAGATGGCGGCCATGTACTCGTGTGTCATTGGTGGAGATCGGCGGGGGGCCCCCAGTGCCCCAAAATTTCAGACTTTAACACACTGAAGAGAAAGGGGGAGTGAAATAACCCCCAACATTGGTGTCAGTGGAGGGAATAATAACCCCCAACATTGGTGTCAGTGGAGGGAATAATAACCCCCAACATTGGTGTCAGTGGAGGGAATAATAACCCCCAACATTGGTGTCAGTGGAAGGAATAATAACCCCCAACATTGGTGTCAGTGGGAGGAATAATAACCCCCAGCATTGGTGTCAGTGGAAGGAATAATAACCCCCAGCATTGGTGTCAATGGAAGGAATAATAACCCCCAACATTGGAGTCAGTGGAGGGAATAATAACCCCCAGCATTGGTGTCAGTGGCGGGAATAATAACCCCCAACATTGGTGTCAGTGGAGGGAATAGTAACCCCCAACATTGGTGTCAGTGAGAGGAATTAAAACCCCCAGCATTGGTGTCAGTGGAAGGAATAATAACCCCCAGCATTGGTGTCAGTGGAAGGAATAATAACCCCCAACATTGGTGTCAGTGGAAGGAATAATAACCCCCAACATTGGTGTCAGTGAGAGGAATAATAACCCCCAGCATTGGTGTCAGTGGGAGGAATAATAACCCCCAACATTGGTGTCAGTGGAAGGAATAATAACCCCCAACATTGGTGTCAGTGGAAGGAATAATAACCCCCAGCATTGGTGTCAGTGGAGGGAATAATAACCCCCAACATTGGTGTCAGTGGAGGGAATAATAACCCCCAACATTGGTGTCAGTGGGAGGAATAATAACCCCCCAACATTGGTGTCAGTGGAGGGAATAATAACCCCCAACATTGGTGTCAGTGGATGGAATAATAACCCCCAACATTGGTGTCAGTGGAGGGAATATTAACCCCCAACATTGGTGTCAGTGGATGGAATAATAACCCCCAACATTGGTGTCAGTGGAGGGAATAATAACCCCCAACATTGGTGTCAGTGGGAGGAATAATAACCCCCAACATTGGTGTCAGTGGGAGGAATAATAACCCCCAACATTGGTGTCAGTGAGAGGAATAATAACCCCCAACATTGGTGTCAGTGGATGGAATAATAACCCCCAGCATTGGTGTCAGTGGGAGGAATAATAACCCCCAGCATTAGTGTCAGTGGAAGGAATAATAACCCCCAACATTGGTGTCAGTGAAGGGAATAATAACCCCCAACATTGGTGTCAGTGGAAGGAATAATAACACCCAACATTGGTGTCAGTAGAAGGAATAATAACACCCAACATTGGTGTCAGTGGAAGGAATAATAACCCCCAACATTGGTGTCATTGGGAGGAATAATAACCCCCAACATTGGTGTCAGTAGATGGAATAATAACCCCCAACATTGGTGTCAGTGGAAGGAATAATCACCACCAACATTGGTGTCAGTGGAAGGAATAAAACCCCAGCATTGGTGTCAGTGGATGGAATAATAACCCCCAGCATTGGTGTCAGTGAGAGGAATAATAACCCCCAACATTGGTGTCAGTGGAAGGAATAATAACCCCCAACATTGGTGTCAGTGGAAGGAATAATAACCCCCAACATTGGTGTCAGTGGAAGGAATAATAACCCCCAACATTGGTGTCAGTGGAGGGAATAATAACACCCAACATTGGTGTCAGTGGAAGGAATAATAACCCCCAGCATTGGTGTCAGTGGAGGGAATAATAACCCCCAACATTGGTGTCAGTGGAAGGAATAATAACCCCCAGCATTGGTGTCAGTGGGAGGAATAGGAGGGAATAATAACCCCCAACATTGGTGTCAGTAGAAGGAATAATAACCCCCAGCATTGGTGTCAGTGGAAGGAATAATAACCCCCAACATTGGTGTCAGTGGGAGGAATAATAACCCCCAACATTGGTGTCAGTGGAGGGAATAATAACCCCCAACATTGGTGTCAGTGGATGGAATAATAACCCCCAACATTGGTGTCAGCGGATGGAATAATAACCCCCAACATTGGTGTCAGTGGATGGAATAATAACCCCCATCATTGGTGTCAGTGGAGGGAAAAATAACCCCCAACATTGGTGTCAGTAGAAGGAATAATAACCCCCAGCATTGGTGTCAGTGGAAGGAATAATAACCCCCAACATTGGTGTCAGTGGAGGGAATAATAACCCCCAACATTGGTGTCAGTAACCCCCAACATTGGTGAAGGAATAATAACCCCCAACATTGGAGAATAATAACACCCAACAGTGGGAGGAATAATAACCCCCAACATTGGTGTCAGTGGAGGGAATAATAACCCCCAACATTGGTGTTAGTGGATGGAATAATAACACCCAACATTGGTGTCAGTGGAAGGAATAATAACCCCCAGCATTGGTGTCAGTGGAAGGAATAATAACCCCCAACATTGGTGTCAGTGGAAGGAATAATAACCCCCAACATTGGTGTCAGTGGAGGGAATAATAACACCCAGCATTGGTGTCAGTGGAAGGAATAATAACCCCCAACATTGGTGTCAGTGGAAGGAATAATAACCCCCAACATTGGTGTCAGTGGAAGGAATAATAACCCCCAACATTGGTGTCAGTGGATGGAATAATAACCCCCAACATTGGTGTCAGTGGAAGGAATAATAACCCCCAACATTGGTGTCAGTGGAGGGAATAATAACCCCCAACATTGGTGTCAGTGGAAGGAATAATAACCCCCAGCATTGGTGTCAGTGGAAGGAATAATAACCCCCAACATTGGTGTCAGTGGAGGGAATAATAACCCCCAGCATTGGTGTCAGAATAATAACCCCCAACATTGGGAGTGGATGGAATAATAACCCCCAACATTGGTGTCAGAATAATAACCCCCATATTGGTGAGTGGAGGAATAATAACCCCCAGCATTGGTGTCAGTGGAAGGAATAATAACCCCCAACATGGTGGTGGAAGGAATAATAACCCCCAACATTGGTGTCAGTGGAGGAATAATAACCCCCAACATTGGTGTCAGTGGAGGGAATAATAACCCCATTGGTGTCAGTGGGAGGAATAATAACCCCCAACATTGGTGTCAGTGGATGGAATAATAACCCCCAACATTGGTGTCAGTGGATGGAATAATAACCCCCAACATTGGTGTCAGTGGATGGAATAATAACCCCCATCATTGGTGTCAGTGGAGGGAATAATAACCCCCAGCATTGGTGTCAGTGGAAGGAATAATAACCCCCAACATTGGTGTCAGTGGAAGGAATAATAACCCCCAACATTGGTGTCAGTGGAAGGAATAATAACCCCCAACATTGGTGTCAGTGGAGGGAATAATAACCCCCAGCATTGGTGTCAGTGGGAGGAATAATAACCCCCAGCATTGGTGTCAGTGGATGGAATAATAACCCCCAACATTGGTGTCAGTGGGAGGAATAATAACCCCCAACATTGGAGTCAGTGCGAGGAATAATAACCCCCATCATTGGTGTCAGTGGAGGGAAAAATAACCCCCAACATTGGTGTCAGTAGAAGGAATAATAACCCCCAGCATTGGTGTCAGTGGAAGGAATAATAACCCCCAACATATTGGTGTCAGTGGAGGGAATAATAACCCCCAACATTGGTGTCAGTAGAAGGAATAATAACCCCCAACATTGGAGTCAGTGGGAGGAATAATAACCCCCAACATTGGTGTCAGTGGAGGGAATAATAACCCCCAACATTGGTGTCAGTGGATGGAATAATAACACCCAACATTGGTGTCAGTGGATGGAATAATAACCCCCAACATTGGTGTCAGTGGAGGGAATAATAACCCCCAACATTGGTGTCAGTAGAAGGAATAATAACCCCCAGCATTGGTGTCAGTGGAAGGAATAATAACCCCCAACATTGGTGTCAGTGGGAGGAATAATAACCCCCAACATTGGTGTCAGTGGAGGGAATAATAACCCCCAACATTGGTGTCAGTGGATGGAATAATAACCCCCAACATTGGTGTCAGTGGAAGGAATAATAACCCCCAGCATTGGTGTCAGTGGGAGGAATAATAACCCCCAACATTGGTGTCAGTGGAGGGAATAGTAACCCCCAACATTGGTGTCAGTGAGAGGAATTAAAACCCCCAGCATTGGTGTCAGTGGAAGGAATAATAACCCCCAACATTGGTGTCAGTGGAAGGAATAATAACCCCCAACATTGGTGTCAGTGGAGGGAATAATAACCCC
Organism: Rana kukunoris; assembly: GCA_029574335.1. Taxonomy (NCBI): domain Eukaryota; kingdom Metazoa; phylum Chordata; class Amphibia; order Anura; family Ranidae; genus Rana; species Rana kukunoris. The sequence continues at coordinate 14,244 of JAJQKJ010002982.1, read as the reverse complement.
CAACATTGGTGTCAGTGGGAGGAATAATAACCCCCAGCATTGGTGTCAGTGGATGGAATAATAACCCCCAACATTGGTGTCAGTGGGAGGAATAATAACCCCCAACATTGGAGTCAGTGCGAGGAATAATAACCCCCAGCATTGGTGTCAGTGGAGGGAATAATAACCCCCAGCATTGGTGTCAGTGGGAGGAATAATAACACCCAACATTGGTGTCAGTGGATGGAATAATAACCCCCAACATTGGTGTCAGTGGAGGGAAAAATAACCCCCAACATTGGTGTCAGTAGAAGGAATAATAACCCCCAACATTGGTGTCAGTGGAAGGAATAATAACCCCCAGCATTGGTCTCAGTAGAAGGAATAATAACACCCAACATTGGTGTCAGTGGGAGGAATAATAACCCCCAACATTTTTGTCAGTGGAGGGAATAATAACCCCCAACATTGGTGTCAGTGGAAGGAATAATATCCCCCAACATTGGTGTCAGTGGAGGGAATAATAACCCCCAACATTGGTGTCAGTGGAGGGAATAATAACCCCCAGCATTGGTGTCAGTGGGAGGAATAATAACCCCCAACATTGGTGTCAGTAGAAGGAATAATAACCCCCAGCATTGGTGTCAGTGAGAGGAATAATAACCCCCAGCATTGGTGTCAGTGGATGGAATAATAACCCCCAACATTGGTGTCAGTGGGAGGAATAATAACCCCCAACATTGGTGTCAGTGGAAGGAATAATAACCCCCAACATTGGTGTCAGTGGAGGGAATAATAACCCCCAACATTGGTGTCAGTGGATGGAATAATAACCCCCAACATTGGTGTCAGTGGAGGGAATAATAACCCCCAACATTGGTGTCAGTGGATGGAATAATAACCCCCAACATTGGTGTCAGTGGGAGGAATAATAACCCCCAACATTGGTGTCAGTAGAAGGAATAATAACCCCCAGCATTGGTGTCAGTGAGAGGAATAATAACCCCCAGCATTGGTGTCAGTGGAAGGAATAATAACCCCCAACATTGGTGTCAGTGGGTGGAATAATAACCCCCAGCATTGGTGTCAGTGGAGGGAATAATAACCCCCAACATTGGTGTCAGTAGAAGGAATAATAACCCCCAACATTGGTGTCAGTGGAAGGAATAATAACCCCCAACATTGGTGTCAGTGGAGGGAATAATAACCCCCAACATTGGTGTCAGTGGAAGGAATAATAACCCCCAGCATTGGTGTCAGTGGAGGGAATAATAACCCCCAGCATTGGTGTCAGTGGGAGGAATAATAACACCCAACATTGGTGTCAGTGGAAGGAATAATAACCCCCAACATTGGTGTCAGTGGATGGAATAATAACCCCCAACATTGGAGTCAGTGGGAGGAATAATAACACCCAACATTGGTGTCAGTGGGAGGAATAATAACACCCAACATTGGTGTCAGTGGGAGGAATAATAACCCCCAACAGTGGTGTCAGAGGATGGAATAATAACCCCCAACATTGGTGTCAGTGGAGGGAAAAATAACCCCCAACATTGGTGTCAGTAGAAGGAATAATAACCCCCAACATTGGAGTCAGTGGGAGGAATAATAACCCCCAGCATTGGTGTCAGTAGAAGGAATAATAACCCCCAACATTGGTGTCAGTGGGAGGAATAATAACCCCCAACATTGGTGTCAGTGGAGGGAATAATAACCCCCAACATTGGTGTCAGTGGAAGGAATAATAACCCCCAGCATTGGTGTCAGTAGAAGGAATAATAACCCCCAACATTGGTGTCAGTGGGAGGAATAATAACCCCCAACATTGGTGTCAGTGGAGGAAATAATAACCCCCAACATTGGTGTCAGTGGGAGGAATAATAACCCCCAGCATTGGTGTCAGTGGATGGAATAATAACCCCCAACATTGGTGTCAGTGGGAGGAATAATAACCCCCAACATTGGTGTCAGTGGAAGGAATAATAACCCCCAACATTGGTGTCAGTGGAGGGAATAATAACCCCCAACATTGGTGTCAGTGGGAGGAATAATAACCCCCAATATTGGTGTCAGTGGAGGGAATAATAACCCCCAACATTGGTGTCAGTGGAAGGAATAATAACCCCCAGCATTGGTGTCAGTAGAAGGAATAATAACCCCCAACATTGGTGTCAGTGGGAGGAATAATAACCCCCAACATTGGTGTCAGTGGAAGGAATAATAACCCCCAGCATTGGTGTCAGTGGGAGGAATAATAACCCCCAGCATTGGTGTCAGTGGATGGAATAATAACCCCCAACATTGGTGTCAGTGGGAGGAATAATAACCCCCAACATTGGAGTCAGTGGGAGGAATAATAACCCCCAGCATTGGTGTCAGTGGAGGGAATAATAACCCCCAGCATTGGTGTCAGTGGATGGAATAATAACCCCCAACATTGGTGTCAGTGGAGGGAAAAATAACCCCCAACATTGGTGTCAGTAGAAGGAATAATAACCCCCAACATTGGTGTCAGTGGAAGGAATAATAACCCCCAGCATTGGTGTCAGTAGAAGGAATAATAACACCCAACATTGGTGTCAGTGGGAGGAATAATAACCCCCATCATTTTTGTCAGTGGAGGGAATAATAACCCCCAACATTGGTGTCAGTGGAAGGAATAATATCCCCCAACATTGGTGTCAGTGGAGGGAATAATAACCCCCAACATTGGTGTCAGTGGAGGGAATAATAACCCCCAGCATTGGTGTCAGTGGGAGGAATAATAACCCCCAACATTGGTGTCAGTAGAAGGAATAATAACCCCCAGCATTGGTGTCAGTGAGAGGAATAATAACCCCCAGCATTGGTGTCAGTGGATGGAATAATAACCCCCAACATTGGTGTCAGTGGGAGGAATAATAACCCCCAACATTGGTGTCAGTGGAAGGAATAATAACCCCCAACATTGGTGTCAGTGGAGGGAATAATAACCCCCAACATTGGTGTCAGTGGATGGAATAATAACCCCCAACATTGGTGTCAGTGGAGGGAATAATAACCCCCAACATTGGTGTCAGTGAGAGGAATAATAACCCCCAACATTGGTGTCAGTGGATGGAATAATAACCCCCAACATTGGTGTCAGTGGGAGGAATAATAACCCCCAACATTGGTGTCAGTAGAAGGAATAATAACCCCCAGCATTGGTGTCAGTGAGAGGAATAATAACCCCCAGCATTGGTGTCAGTGGATGGAATAATAACCCCCAGCATTGGTGTCAGTGGGAGGAATAATAACCCCCAACATTGGTGTCAGTGGAAGGAATAATAACCCCCAACATTGGTGTCAGTGGAGGGAATAATAACCCCCAACATTGGTGTCAGTGGAAGGAATAATAACCCCCAACATTGGTGTCAGTGGAGGGAATAATAACCCCCAACATTGGTGTCAGTGGAGGGAATAATAACCCCCAACATTGGTGTCAGTGGATGGAATAATAACCCCCAACATTGGTGTCAGTGGATGGAATAATAACCCCCAACATTGGTGTCAGTGGAGGGAATAATAACCCCCAACATTGGTGTCAGTGAGAGGAATAATAACCCCCAACATTGGTGTCAGTGGATGGAATAATAACCCCCAACATTGGTATCGGAGGCTCTGGACCCCACAGAACCCCCCTCCCCCGGTGGCGGACGCCATTTTTTCCCAGTTGTCAGTAATTGGGAATCAGAGAAACTTTCTGCATTTTCCCAGTGAGGCCAAAGTGGAGAATTTACCCCCCAGTCTCCGGGAATTCTGGGAGAGGGATTAATAATCTCCGAACAGGAGCCCCTCCCCCACTTCCTGCGGCCAGTGACAGTGCAATCAGTGTGAGGCGGGAGGAGGGAGACCACCCAGCGAGGTGCAGCCGGGGGGGGGGGCGCTAATTTTCCCTCTATATAGAGACGTCCCTCGTTATCCCAGCTCCCCCCCCCGGGGACCTCCCCTTCCCCCGCTCAGTGCCAGGCGCTGTCATTTTCCAAGCCCCCCCTCCCCCTCCACTCCCCCCCCCCAGGGACTGACATAGGGGGGACAATAGGGGGTTCATGAGTCCCCCGCTCAGTGCCAGGCGCTGTCACTCTCCGAGCCCCCTTCCCCCGCTCAGTGCCAGGCGTGTTTTTAATGCGTGTCAAGTTTTGTTTGCAGTTCTGTTCCTGCAGTGCGATTTTGATGCGACTTTACAGTCTCTGGCACTCGAGTCGCATTGAAGTGGCTCCACAGGAACAGAACTCTCATCCTATCAGGGCCGCTTCACACCCCATGCCATCCAATGCGTTTCATTCTGCATCAAAAACGCATGGAAAGTCGGTTGTATGTTTTTGAATGGCAGAGTTCACAGCGGCGCGGTGCGTTCCAGAAGAAGAAGTCATCCTTAATGCGTTTTTCCTGCACAGAATCAAAAACGTATCCAAAAGATGCACAGGACCCCCAGTACAGAGAAAAGGACCCGGGGGGGGGGGAATCATCTGGAAGCGCATCAAATAGATGCAGCCGGAGTGGATCTGGAGTGCAGTGCGTTTTTTTCTGCATCAAAAACGCATGGAGAGTCAGTTATATGGTTTCCAATGGCACCAGTCACACCGGTGCGTTCCAGAAAAAAAAGTAAAACGCGCCGCATCTTTCCTGCACAGAACTTACTGGAAGGTGATAAAAAGCATTCACCGAAACGCACAAAAAAAACTCACCGGACCCCAATACAGTGAGAAAAAAAAATGCATCAAGAAGGCATTGAAAACGCACATTCCGAAACGCAGTGCGTTTTTGGAGCAGCGCCATTTTCCTCCCTCTGCTCCACAACGCACCACAGAAGCTGAATCGCCGTAAAATCGCACCGCGAGTGCCGATAAGAAATAGTGACACGGCGAGCGCGTTCTGCGTTTTGTTGTGATTCTGGAATCGCAGACAGAATTTCACTCCCGGGGTGAAAGAGTCGAAACGTGTCATCCAATGTCTGTGTGACGTTGGAGGACTCCTCCCCCTCCCTCCTCCCCTCCCCCATCCTATTGGCCCATCACATATCAAGCTTCCTATAATTAATATTCATGGCCCAGAACATTCTCTGTATTCTGTCGGCCAATCATGGAGGAGGAACTGATGAGGCTACGCGTTTCTTGGACCCACAATCTACTTCCTCAGGAGGAAACAAAGTAACATTTGTCTCTTTATGTTTCCATTCCGAGCCGCTGATCCCGGGAGGGGGAGGGGCTACAGGGGACCAGGAGGAGCAGACCTCCAATCAGAGTCCTCCCCTCGTGTTCACACCCCTGAGGGCCCATTAGGAACTCTGCAGTCGTAGTAGAGGTGCGTCCGACAGAGTCATGCGTTTCCTTTGCTCGTGAACGTGTGCGATGCGCATGCACAGACGCGGTTTTGTACGCAGGATTCGGTGTGCGTTGGCCGAAGATTGTCAATACCTGATGAAAATGCATCCAGACGCTCGTTAGATGCGTTTTCATGCTTTTGGCTTCAATGGGCCCCCCGACGCACTAAAACGTTCCTTGAGAACGCACCGCAGAAACGAGACCGCGACCAACGCGTTTTGTAACTTGGGGGAGCCGGAAACATGCGCCTTAGTGCGCTGTCATGCGACATTGCTAAAGGCCCCTTCCCACCCCGCAGGAGCGACGGCGTGCGTGTTTCCATACGAGGGAGGAGCATGCGTTCTCTGACCCGTTCCTCCCCCCACCATACTAAACCGCATGGCGCCACCGCGCACAAAAACGCACCCATGGAAGTTCCACGTAGGGTTGGTTCACATGTCGGGAACGCATGAAAAATAACGCACTTTCCCGACACGCACAGAAATGCCTCCGCAGTGGGCGGGGCGAAACGCGTGGGGGCACCGGGTCAGTTTAAGTGACACATTATTTTGGTAAACGCACAGAAACGCACTGCCGTCTAGCAGGCTAATTCCTAATGGCACTGCATGCGTCCGTCAAAGTGCAGGAGGCGGTGCGATTTTCAGGAAGGGGTGGAGACTTCTTTCTCTGAAGGTAGAGCCGCCCATTGAAGGTTTTGTCCTACAAGCGAGAAAACGCATGGAAGCACGTGAATGCCGGGTGACGCATGTATGGCGTGACCCCTGGCCTATGGCGTTTCTGTGCGTGTCGGTAAACCTGCGCGTGATTCCCAACATACATGGGTGGCCCCCCAATCATCTGCTAGCGCATGCGTTTCCATGTGCGGCGGCACCATGCGTTTCACCAATTCTGCGGAAGGTTCAGAGACTCCGCCTCCTTCATGTTCCTCCCACACAGAAATGAATCGGCTGCCCTTCACACGACGCATGGAAACGCACGTACCCCCCCGCATGGTCGCATCACAGCTCACCAAGACGCATGTTTCCAGCCTCCCCACCTTAAAAATGCGTCTCTCCCACCTCTGCGGTGCATTTCAGAAAACACGGCGAGATTATTCTTTGTGGTTTGCTGCGTTGGGCGGCCCATTGAAGTCGTCAGCCAAGCACCAAGACGCATCAAACGGGCGGCTCGATGCGTTTTCATGCGTTGGTGTCAGATCACGGCTGCAAATCTCCATCCAAAGAACAACAAGACATGCGTCTCTGTGAGGTCACATCCGCGCCTCAGCGACTCCAAGCCCCAAAACGCAGGAGGAGGCGAATCGAATCTCCGCTACAAAACGCATGGAACGCAGGAATGTCCTGGAGATCACTTCCGGCAGATTGGGGCATTTTTAAAGCGTTTTTGTTCTATAGAAATGCATGGAAACGCCCAATCTGAGCGTTTTAGTGCGTTTTGTCGCACGTTTCTGAGCATTTTTTCCACTTAAAAGCAAAAATTTTAATAAATTTAAAAAAAATACATAAAAAAACCTAATGACCCCCCACAAAATCAATAATAATAAATAAATGCACCCCTGACCTTTTAACTCGAACCCTTGGACTCGCATCACCACAGATCGCAGGACGCACGCACAATCCCCATCACTTCAGAGACGTGAACGGAACTTTAACCCCTTAAAAAAATATTTATAATAAAAACAACAAATGATGAGATTTTTATCTATTGGCTAAAAAAAATCAAAAACGCTGTACAAAAAAATGCTGTGTAAAAAACACTGTACAAAAAAACGCTGTACAAAAACGCTGTACAAAAAAAACGCTGTACAAAAAAAAACGCTGTACAAAAAAAACGCTGTACAAAAAAACCGCTGTACAAAAAAGCGCTGTACAAAAAAACGCTGTACAAAAACGCTGTACAAAAACGCTGTACAAAAAAGCGCTGTACAAAAAAACGCTGTACAAAAAAAACGCTGTACAAAAAAAACGCTGTACAAAAAAGCGCTGTACAAAAAAACGCTGTACAAAAACGCTGTACAAAAACGCTGTACAAAAAAGCGCTGTACAAAAAAGCGCTGTACAAAAAAAACGCTGTACAAAAAAAACGCTGTACAAAAAAAACGCTGTACAAAAAAACGCTGTACAAAAAAAACGCTGTACAAAAAAAACGCTGTACAAAAAAAACGCTGTACAAAAAAACGCTGTACAAAAAAAACGCTGTACAAAAAAAACGCTGTACAAAAAAACGCTGTACAAAAAAAACGCTGTACAAAAAAACGCTGTACAAAAAAAACGCTGTACCAAAAAACGCTGTACAAAAAAGACGCTGTACCAAAAAACGCTGTACAAAAAAGACGCTGTACCAAAAAACGCTGTACAAAAAAGACGCTGTACAACTGCTGGAAAAAACACTCAGAAACGCGCCGCTCAGGTGGGAGCGCCGCCTCGCATGGTAAAGACGCACGTGCGAATTTGCCGCAATTTGACCCCGTTATTTTCATGGTTCTACGGGGAGGTGCGTTTTCGATGCGCTTTTATTATTGCACCAAAATTGCGGGAAGCAGAATTTTGAAAAAACGCATCAGACTCGCAGTGGATCAGAAGAGCTCTGTAGGAAAACTCGGTCATGCGTTTTTCTTCTGCGATAGCGAACGCATGTCCTCATACATGGGAAGAATGAGCTGCCACGGCGCAGAGATGGGAGGGGCCGCGGTGGGGAGGCGGAGACATACGTTGTGTCTGGTCTGGGAATCCTTTTTCGGCAGCACTGACAGTTCTTATTTCAGGCTCTGCGTTTTGCGGTGCGTCACTTTCGGGGGCGGGATGTTGGCAAACATTGCGGCGGCTTATTTTGTAACATTGTGAGAGACGCCCCCCCCCCCCCCCGCTGGCGGAAAGAAAGGAGTTTGTGTGCCGCTAACAGCCACCCCCCCCTGACTGGCCACCTGCCGCCCCCCACCTTCCCCCTCTACACAACGCACAACAAAAAGTGTAAACAAAAGACCCCCAAAAATCTTAAAGGAGCCATTCATCGGGGACAGAATGCATTATTATAATTAGTCTTGGGTGGTACGGCGTGCGACTTTAACCCCTTCCCACAGGACCCCCCAACCCCGCCTGACATGGGACCCCCTTCCCCGCCTGACACAGGACCCCCCGACCCCCGCCTGACACGGGACCCCCCCACCCCTGCCTGACACGGGACCCCCCCAACCCCCGCCTGACACGGGACCCCCTTCCCCGCCTGACACAGGACCCCCCCAACCCCCGCCTGACACGGGACCCCCTTCCCCGCCTGACACAGGACCCCCCCAAACCCCGCCTGACACAGGACCCCCCCAACCCCGCCTGACACAGGACCCCCCAACCCCGCCTGACACGGGACCCCCCAACCCCGCCTGACACGGGACCCCCCACCCCCGCCTGACACGGGACCCCCCAACCCCACCTGACACGGGACCCCCCGCCTGACACGGGACCCCCCACCCCCGCCTGACACAGGACCCCCCCACCCCTGCCTGACACGGGTCCCCCTTGCCCGCTGACACAGGACCCCCCCACCCCCGCCAGACACAGGTCCCCTTCCCCGCCTGACACGGGACCCCCCCCAACCCCCGCCTGACACAGGACCCCCCAACCCCGCCTGACACAGGACCCCCCCAACCCCGCCTGACACAGGACCCCCCCACCCCCGCCAGACACAGGTCCCCCTCCCCCGCCTGACACGGGACCCCCCCAACCCCCGCCTGACACAGGACCCCCCAACCCCGCCTGACACGGGACCCCCCAACCCCACCTGACACGGGACCCCCCAACCCCACCTGACACGGGACCCCCCGCCTGACACGGGACCCCCAACTCCGCCTGACACGGGACCCCCCACCCCCGCCTGACACAGGACTCCCCCAACCCCCGCCTGACACAGGACCCCCCCACCCCTGCCTGACACGGGTCCCCCTTGCCCGCCTGACACGGGACCCCCCAACCCCGCCTGACACGGGACCCCCGCCTGACACGGGACCCCCCAACCCCGCCTGACATAGGACCCCCCGCCTGACACAGGACCCCCCCAACCCCGCCTGACACAGGACCCCCCACCCCTGCCTGACACAGATCCCCCTTGCCCGCCTGACACAGCACCCCCCAACCCCGCCTGACACGGGACCCCCTTCCCCGACACACAGGACCCCCCAAACCCCGCCTGACACAGGACCCCCCAACCCCGCCTGACACGGGACCCCCCACCCCCGCCTGACACGGGACCCCCCAAACCCCACCTGACACGGGACCCCCCGCCTGACACGGGACCCCCCCAACCTCGCCTGACACGGGACCCCCCACCCCGCCTGACACAGGACCCCCCAACCCCGCCTGACACAGGACCCCCCCAACCCCGCCTGACACAGGACCCCCCCACCCCTGCCTGACACGGGTCCCCCTTGCCCGCCTGACACAGGACCCCCCAACCCCGCCTGACACAGGACCCCCCCACCCCTGCCTGACACGGGTCCCCCTCGCCCGCCTGACACAGGACCCCCAACCCCGCCTGACACGGGACCCCCTCCCCCCCCCCACCCCCGCCTGACACCGGACCCCCAACCCCACCTGACACGGGACCCCCCGCCTGACACGGGACCCCCCAACCTCGACTGACACGGGACCCCCCACCCCCGCCTGACACAGGACCCCCCAACCCCGCCTGACACAGGACCCCCCCAACCCCGCCTGACACAGGACCCCCCCACCCCTGCCTGACACGGGTCCCCCTTGCCCGCCTGACACGGGACCCCCCAACCCCGCCTGACACGGGACCCCTGCGACTTTAACCCCTTCCCCGCCTGACACAGGACCCCCCAACCCCGCCTGACACGGGACCCCCCACCCCCGCCTGACACAGGACCCCTGCGACTTTAACCTCTGGACCCTTATACATTACACAGACACCCCCCTAACAGTTCTGGGCCCCCTGCATGTTACACTGGGGGATATGTGACATGCGGCGCACGGGCCGTCGTGGCCCACCGGGTATATGCCCTATGGCCAGTCATGTGACAGTCGTGTTCACAGAAGCAAAAAGAGAGAGAATTTGTCTTCTAAGATTTCTTGTGTGACTGTAATGTGAGGGCAATGACCCGGGACACCAGAAAGCAAAGAGTTAAGCTTTTGTTGTTCAGCAGGAGTCCTGGCCAATCGCAGCCGATCTCTCACTGAGCAGGAGTCCTGGCCAATCGCAGCCGATCTCACATTGAGCAGGAGTCCTGGCCAATCGCAGCCGATCTCTCACTGAGCAGGAGTCCTGGCCAATCGCAGCCGATCTCTCACTGAGCAGGAGTCTTGGCCTATCGCAGCCGATCTCACACTGAGCAGGAGTCCTGGCCAATCGCAGCCGATCTCTCACTGAGCAGGAGTCCTGGCCAATCGCAGCCGATCTCTCACTGAGCAGGAGTCCTGGCCAATCGCAGCCGATCTCTCACTGAGCAGGAGTCTTGGCCAATCGCAGCCGATCTCTCACTGAGCAGGAGTCCTGGCCAATCGCAGCCGATCTCTCACTGAGCAGGAGTCCTGGCCAATCGCAGCCCGATCTCTCACTGAGCAGGAGTCCTGGCCAATCGCAGCCGATCTCTCACTGAGCAGGAGTCCTGGCCAATCGCAGCGATCTCTCACTGAGCAGGAGTCTTGGCCAATCGCAGCCGATCTCTCACTGAGCAGGAGTCCTGGCCAATCGCAGCCGATCTCTCACTGAGCAGGAGTCACGAGCAGGAGTCCTGGCCAATCGCAGCCGATCTCTCACTCGCAAGCCGATCTCTCACTGAGCAGGAGTCCTGGCCAATCGCAGCCGATCTCTCACTGAGCAGGAGTCCTGGCCAATCGCAGCCGATCTCTCACTGAGCAGGAGTCCTGGCCAATCGCAGCCGATCTCTCACTGAGCAGGAGTCTTGGCCAATCGCAGCCGATCTCTCACTGAGCAGGAGTCCTGGCCAATCGCAGCCGATCTCTCACTGAGCAGGAGTCCTGGCCAATCGCAGCCGATCTCTCACTGAGCAGGAGTCCTGGCCAATCGCAGCCGATCTCTCACTGAGCAGGAGTCCTGGCCAATCGCAGCCGATCTCTCACTGAGCAGGAGTCCTGGCCAATCGCAGCCGATCTCTCACTGAGCAGGAGTCCTGGCCAATCGCAGCCGATCTCTCACTGAGCTGAGCAGAGTCCTGGCCAATCGCAGCCGATCTCTCACTGAGCAGGAGTCCTGCCAATCGCAGCCGATCTCTCACTGAGCAGGAGTCCTGGCCAATCGCAGCCGATCTCTCACTGAGCAGGAGTCTTGGACCAATCGCAGCCGATCTCTCACTGAGCAGGAGTCCTGGCCAATCGCAGCCGATCTCTCACTGAGCAGGAGTCTTGGCCAATCGCAGCCGATCTCTCACTGAGCAGGAGTCCTGGCCAATCGCAGCCGATCTCACACTGAGCAGGAGTCCTGGCCAATGGATCTCTCACCAATCGCAGCCGATCTCTCACTGAGCAGGAGTCCTGGCCAATCGCAGCCGATCTCACACTGAGCAGGAGTCCTGGCCAATCGCAGCCGATCTCTCACTGAGCAGGAGTCTTGGCCAATCGCAGCCGATCTCTCACTGAGCAGGAGTCCTGGCCAATCGCAGCCAATTCGCCCCGCCTCTCTTTTTTTTGGGCCCCTCTTTACACTGAGCAGGAGTCTTGGCCTATCGCAGCCGATCTCTCACTGAGCAGGAGTCTTGGCCAATCGCAGCCGATCTCACACTGAGCAGGAGTCCTGGCCAATCGCAGCCGATCTCTCACTGAGCAGGAGTCCTGGCCAATCGCAGCCGATCTCACACTGAGCAGGAGTCCTGGCCAATCGCAGCCGATCTCACACTGAGCAGGAGTCTTGGCCAATCGCAGCCGATCTCACACTGAGCAGGAGTCCTGGCCAATCGCAGCCGATCTCACACTGAGCAGGAGTCTTGGCCAATCGCAGCCGATCTCTCACTGAGCAGGAGTCCTGGCCAATCGCAGCCGATCTCTCACTGAGCAGGAGTCCTGGCCAATCGCAGCCGATCTCACACTGAGCAGGAGTCCTGGCCAATCGCAGCCGATCTCACACTGAGCAGGAGTCCTGGCCAATCGCAGCCGATCTCACACTGAGCAGGAGTCCTGGCCAATCGCAGCCGATCTCTCACTGAGCAGGAGTCCTGGCCAATCGCAGCCGATCTCTCACTGAGCAGGAGTCCTGGCCAATCGCAGCCGATCTCTCACTGAGCAGGAGTCCTGGCCAATCGCAGCCGATCTCTCACTGAGCAGGAGTCCCCAATGGGGGGATCTCTCACCAGGATCCACATCGCAGCCCCCCGATCTCTCACCGATCTGGCCTCACAGCCACTGAGCAGGAGTCCTGGCCAATCGCAGCCGATCTCTCACTGAGCAGGAGTCCTGGCCAATCGCAGCCGATCTCTCACTAAGCAGGAGTCTTGGCCAATCACAGCCGATCTCTCACTGAGCAGGAGTCCTGGCCAATCGCAGCCGATCTCTCACTGAGCAGGAGTCCTGGCCAATCGCAGCCGATCTCTCACTAAGCAGGAGTCTTGGCCAATCGCAGCCGATCTCACACTGAGCAGGAGTCCTGGCCAATCGCAGCCGATCTCTCACTGAGCAGGAGTCCTGGCCAATCGCAGCCGATCTCTCACTGAGCAGGAGTCTTGGCCTATCGCAGCCAGCCTTACACTGAGCAGGAGTCTTGGCCAATCGCAGCCGATCTCTCACTGAGCAGGAGTCCTGGCCAATCGCAGCCGATCTCTCACTGAGCAGGAGTCCTGGCCAATCGCAGCCGATCTCTCACTGAGCAGGAGTCCTGGCCAATCGCAGCCGATCTCTCACTGAGCAGGAGTCCTGGCCAATCGCAGCCGATCTCTCACTGAGCAGGAGTCTTGGCCAATCGCAGCCGATCTCTCACTGAGCAGGAGTCTTGGCCAATCGCAGCCGATCTCTCACTGAGCAGGAGTCTTGGCCAATCGCAGCCGCTCTCACACTGAGCAGGAGTCTTGTCCAATCGCAGTCGATCTCTCACTGAGCAGGAGTCCTGGCCAATCGCAGCCGATCTCTCACTGAGCAGGAGTCCTGGCCAATCGCAGCCGATCTCTCACTGAGCAGGAGTCCTGGCCAATCGCTGTATACTGAACTGGTTGTGTGTCACTTGTAGTTCCACCAAACTTGCTATCAGTATAGAGCGAGTAATACTATTGGTTAAGCCTCAGAGATCAGAAAGTGTTTAAATAAATGAAAGTGAGAGAAATAAATCGGCCATTTAATGTAGAATGAGAAGATTAGACAGTTGGACCGCCATTTGTTATACTTTATACACGTGTTTCATAGATGTGCGCACAGGGTGTGGCGGGTGTGCCTAAGGCTCGATTCACACCCATGCGTTTTACCGCGATTTGCGTTTTGTTTTTCTTTAGCTGGCCATTTTTATTTTTTTTACTTTTCCTTTAACAACTTATAAACAGGTTCTAAAATAGTAAAAATGTAATTTTCTGGCCCCTTTCCCTTTCTGAATGAACACCATGAGTGATTGGTAGGGCGTGCTTGAGTTTTGGGGTGCACACCTATGACGTGTTTGTACACTGGGGGGACCCCCTGCTGTGAACTGTCGGCGTTCTACATGAAGAGAAGTTAATATCTCCGGAGTTGGCTGCTCCCATAGATCGGCGCTGGAGGGATTGTAGAGTGACGGAGAAACTTGTTTGGACCAAAAGATCCGAGAAGTGAAAATTCTTCCGACGTCACGACGCACCGAGGCACGTCATAGCGCTGCGCCTGCCACACCCACATTCCGAGACGATCCTCATTGTTCCTGATTTATATCATTCGATGCGATTCCAAATCCCGACCGGGACGATCGTCTTCATCAGATCTGTATATGAGCGGCGTCC